>VXBO01001859.1:21055-38128 GCA_013400135.1 Rhinoptilus africanus | reverse complement strand
GATTCTGATTCAAAGCAGCATTTCATGCAGTATTTCTTGTAACTTAGAATTATAGCTAGAGATAACTGAACATATTCATATAAATAAAAGAGTTATCTGAATCGTATACTACACAATAAAAACTTTGCTTGTGAAATTAAAAGAATTCACTGGGTTTTTTTATTAATATTTTTATTTCCTAGACAGAAGTACTCCCAGGATTTGACAGGATAGACCAAATACTGTATTTTGAGCAAGTATACTTCAAAGATGACTGTTAAGTGATATTTCTATTGTGACTAAAAATATTTCAAATCTCGGTGAAGAAAACAGAAAAATTAATGACTGTTCCATTCTAAATCTTCTCTCTTTGAAATTTTAAGAAAATGTTGATAACACAGCACATAATAATGGTATATTTTAAAACCATTTTTTTGTTACCCATTCATGTGCCCTGTTCAGTGGATAATGGGGCTCATCTTTCGTGAAATGAATAGAGGTTTAGAAGTGAGCTAAAAGTCCAGCATAGGCAAGATGAATCACCTTCTGCAAAGCTACCTCTCTCTTGATAACAGAAACAGATGGCTTAGGAGATGCTTAACTGTGAGCCAGCTGCAATATGGATTCAACTGTTACTATTTACCCAGCTCAACCAAGGGAGGGGAGTTGAGGTTTTAGTAATAGGAATATCTAGTTACGCTAAAAAATGAGTCTTCTGTTCCTAGAATTTCCCAGATTTGAAGTTTGAATTAGATATTAAAAAGGCTAAATTTCATAAATCATAGAATGAATCATAGAGTATAGAATAGTTTGGGTTCAAAGGGACCTTTAAAGGACTTCTAGTCCAACCCCTTGCAAGGAACAGGAACATCTTCAACTAGATCAGGTTGCTCAAAGCCCCATCCAACCTGACCTTGAATGTTTCCAGGGATGGGGCATCTATCACCTCTCTGGGCAACCTATTCTTGTGTTTTACCACGCTCATCATAAAATAATTTTCTTATATCTAGTATGAATGTATTCTCTTTTAGTTTCAAACCTTTACCACTTGTCTTGTCACTACAAACCCTATTAAAATGTCTGTCCCCATCTTTCTTATAAGCCTCCTTTAAGTATTGAAAGGCTGCAATAATGCCTCCCTGGAGACTTTTCTTATCCATTGTCCTATTGAGCATGAGAGAAATAAATAACAAAATAATTGAATTTTGATCTTGTAAATACTGTATAAATGCTTTTAGTTTCGGTAGTACAACCTTATGCCTAAATCCAGGACATTTATTATTACTTTGCTTGTGGAAATAGGCAAAATCTGTTAAATCTCTGACAATGTTCTCTTTTCTGTCTGAGTGAGATTTTGAACACAAGTAACAATTTCTTGCTGAATGTATCCCTCTGCATTTGGAGAAAGTCTTACAAAGATTAATAGCTTGTCACAAATACTTCACTCTGATAATACTGATCTATAAAATCATATGTTCCAACATATAAGCACATTTCATGCTCAAAATTAAAACATATATGCAGACTTTACAGTTACATGTAACAGTGTCAATATTTTTAAAGACTCTATGAAGGAGAAGAAATTAGTAATATAGCCAAACATGGGGTTTATTTAGGTGATTTTAATGAAATAGTGATAACTGTAGTCAGCTTGTCTTTAGGAGTTTTGTCTAACCCAGGCAAACAGGCACCTCAAGACAATGCTTACCTTTCTTTTTAGATATTTATCATAGCATGAGTTGAATTGTCCCTTGGCATCTTTCTGTGTTGATTTAAGAGACAATCTAAACTACTAATTTAGGTTTTAGATATTTATGTTCTAGAAGCCTAAAGTAATACTGGATTAATCTCACCCTATTTGACAAGCTTGGCATGAAAATCAACGTATTCATCAAGTACTATTAAAAATTAAATTTTCATCTAATAAGGTCATTGACCTTGGAACCATAGGTGTTTCTTCTATAGAAAATACAGGTTTTAGAAGATAATACCAACAGTTATGCCACTACTTAACTCTATCCATTCCAAGTAACATTGGTACATATACGCACAACTGCTGACCTGATTTTAACTTTTTCAAAAATGCATAAACTGTTTAAATAAATAGTTGATTGTGATATAGGTATCCAAAGGTAAACACTAATTAATTTTTCAAGTTCCTAATCCAAAAAGAAGAGTTTTCTCTTTATTACAAAACCAGATCATCTGGTGAACTAGGAAGTTAAAGGAGGGAATTGAAGCACTGATTTCCAGTATCATGTTTCCCAAAATGTCTTTAATAGCTAGAGATAAGGTATGGCAACAGAAAGTCTTTCTGTAACTTTGGAGTCTTATAATTCTGATATAAAGCTACATTATCTGAAAAGAACAAAAAACCTACTCTCTAACATGCTTTTGAAGTTTGCATTCTGACAAGTTCCTCTGTGGTATCAGCACTTGTTGCCTTTTCATCAGCAATTGGTCTGGTGCATTAGCTAAAGCCAAGGCCTAGTGATTACCTTCTACAGAATATATCTTAATGAAAAAAGTCAAAGAGTTTTCAGAAAACTTTTAATAGGCTGTACGGTACAGAAAACTGTTAGAAAATGTTGCCACCTACTTTCCATCTACTTATAAAACACTGGTTTTCTAAATTATTTTCATTTTTTTTGTGCAACTGCAGATTCTTTCTCCCAAGCACATGTCACATCACATGTAATTGGACTTGGTTTATTATATAACTAAGGCATACAGCCTGATGCAGACTACATCTTACACTTCACTTTTCTACACACAGTATACAGTACTTTTAATGATATCCTTAGAGAGCTGGTCAAAGAGCTTGGGGGTGGAAATGTGCTAGTGACTGTAGTTCAGCCAAAGCTCAGAAGGGTCTCAGGGTAGGTTCTGAGGTATTTTGTTTGTTATTTCTCCCTTAAAAAATCTCCCTTCAGAGTAATAAGATGAGCATCAAATCCTGCCTCATCTTTGACAAACATGTAAAAAGCCTCCCTCGGGCTGGAAAGTATAATGAAAAATAGCCAAAAAAACCTGTAACGCAACAAACATTGCTGTGATCACTGAATCATACTGACCATATCTGTAAAGCAGAATGAAAATAGAATAAATTATTATTAAAAACCTAATTTCTATTAAGTACTTTCTTTGATTTGATGAAGCTTGTCAGTTCCATGTAAGTAGTGTTATTGAAGTTCCACAGCTTTTGTGTGTATACATTTCTTCTTTCTTCTCTACTGGATCGTGGTCACAGAGAATGAATTAAAAACCAAATACTTACAAAATAGTTGTATGACTGCAGAGTGTGTATATGAAAGGGGATCTCTAGTAAATTATGAACACCATGCTGTCTCAGACTATTTCACTACCCTATAGAATAGCTAATGGGATTTATGCCAACAGTTTATATGGTTTGACAATAATCATTATTTATGGTTCTGGAGAAGAAGCAATATATCTGAACCTAAACACAAACACAAATCTAAAAAATGGCCTTTGAAGAATTCACGGGAATATTTGTGCTTTAATACAGATTTAAATATCCAGCCTCCGTATTGAAAAATGTGAATTTAGCACATTATGGACATTGGCTCATCAGAAATCATAGTCAAGTCAACTTGTAGTTTACATATGATCAGATATTTGATTATCTCAGATACACAATAGATTTGATATACACACCACTCTGAATATGTTGAGTCTATAATAGTAGAATGAGCAACCATGATCATCATCGTTCAACAAGATGATTATATCTACCAAAGTAATTTTACAAAGGAGAAATAGACACTTCAATAAGGTTTTTCTCAGTGTGATTGTCTTCTGCTTCAAAAGTAAACACATTATGATTGTGTAGCATCTGGAGTCCATTATATTTTAACTATGTTTTATATAACTGATGCTTCCCCTTAACAAATATGCCTGGGAGATCACTATCTCTTATTTATTCTGCATTGATCTTTTAAGTTTTTGCTCTTTACATTTTCAGACCCAACTAAACAATACCAGTAAAGAAAGAGGGTCGAATTGGTGATGAAATGTTTCAGAGACTCAATTTAACATCATGATTATATTATCTATTATTTGCCAAAAGAAAATCTTCGGAAACATACTAAACAGCAAAGTCATTTCAAAGCTGCTAGAAAGAAGGCTCAAAAGTCTCCAGGCATTCAGCTGTCATGAAGATAGAAGGTATGATGTAGAATTTCTGGTTAACCATTGTAAAAGACTGTCAAAGGAAAGAGTAGTCTGTCATTTCTTTAAGTTTTCATATTTTTTCTGGATGTCTTGGAATAAAAACATCATTCAGTCTAAGTGTTCCAGTGGTTTCCATTGATTCTGTATTTATAAAATAAAAATTTCATAATCATTTAGTATAATCTTAAAGAGAGTCAACTTCTTTTATCCCCACTGTGGAATGAAAGTGTAAGTATAGGGAAGAAAAAAAAACACACAAAAAAATCAGACTTAGAACATTGTTATAAAAGCAAGTACTCCTTAAAGACTGACATTTACCAATGTATCATCACTACCAACAGTAAAAGCAATAGTCGTCAATTGATTAAAACCTAGATTAACAATGCAACTTCCTGTAATCTTTAACCATAGCATAACTGATCTTCCTGTACTCCTGTGATTTATTATGCATTTTAACAGCATAAGACTACAAAAATCTCCTTGAACACAGCACTGAGACTTTGTTTTTTCCATCTGAGAATGTAATCTGAAAGATCTACAGTGTTGTCCAACTTCAGTGGAAATTTTTTTTTTTTCCTGGTCTGGCTGGAAGTCTCCTGGATGCACACTCGTCTAGAAAGGCAAGGTCCTCTATCTAGTCTAAAACTCCATTGCAACTTGGACTCTTTTCCACCGCGTCTCCACTTATGTGATGCATAACTTATAAAATACATAGACAGAACTTGCTTTCCCTAGCCTCCATGGCAGTGCTGAGAGGCTATGTTCCCTCCTCCTTGAACTATTTTTAAGTTGATACAGTGGATACAAAACTGGGGACAGGGAGGGGGAAGTGAATCAAGAACCATAACAGGTTTTTCTCCAATGATCAGTCAGTTACATTGTCAGACTCCCTTTCTATTGATATCTTCTCCCAGAAGGATGTTTCATGACCATGGGGGAAATGGGAGTTGTGATTTTAAACCTTCACAAGTGCAAAAATGAACAAGGTTTCCCACTTCTTGGCAGTAAGCTCAATCCTTAACCTACCTGGTGGCAAAATAGTACTATCCATCTTAAAAACAATGTATTACATAAGGAGAAAGTTCCAGCACTTTCCTAGTCCTTTTTTTCCCTTATACTTAGTTTTAGGCAGAGTCTCCTCAGCACATTGCTTGTCTGACCCTTCAGTAGCACTGATCTCACAGTCACAGAGACCATAGAGGGAGCCCAAGGATTAAGGTGTTTGGTCTTAAACATTTATGATGTTCTCTGTATTACTACAGCTTACTTGAAAAAAAAAAAAAAAGTCATAACGCATGGGGAAAACGAAATAATATGACATAAAGGAAATTTTCAAGACACTTGAAAATATTTTTATTAACATTTATTTACTTTTTATTTACTTATTTATGAACAAGCAAAATTCTGAACTGTGCTTCATCTATCTTCTGAAGCTTCATCAAAAATATTCACTGCTCTCAAAGCTGAAGAGGAACCATGTGTACCTACAAGCAAAGAACGTGGCCCACCTAACCCTAGACCATGCAAGTCTATCAGAAAGAAACAGTAAGTCACTGTGACTCAATGCTTTAGGGGACAGAGGCACCCATCTGTCAACGTGACCAAATATCTAGAAAGGTTTGTTGCCTCCCAGGGGTCAGGATCTCAGATGCTGTGGAGGGACTGCCAAAGTTCATCTGACCCTCTAACTATTACCCTCTGTTCTTATTCCATGTAGGCACAAATGATACTGTTACAGAAAATACAGAGTTCTGGGAGGAGTAGTCAAGGGCACGAAGGCCCAGATGGCGTTTTCCTCAATCCTGCCATCAAGGTGAAAGGGTGTGATGATGACATGGTTTCAGCTGGGATGGAGATGACTTTCTTATTAGCAGCTGGTTTAGTGTTATGTTTTGGATTTGTAATGAGAATACTTTGGTTGTTGCTAAACACTCAAGGCATTTTCTGCTCCTCATACCACCCCACCAGCAAGAAGGCTGACCCCAACTGACCAAAGGGATAGTCCATGCCATGTGACATCATGCTCAGTATATAAAGCTGGGGAAAGAAGAAAGAAGGGGGGATGTTTGGTGTTATGGTGTTTTGCCTCCCCAAGTGACCAATGTGTGTGACAGAGCCCTGCTTTCCTGGGGATGTCTGGGTGCATGTCAGTTGACGGGAAGTGGTGAATGAATTCCTTGTTTTGCTTTGCTTGCATGCATGGCTTTTGCTTTACTTATTAAGCTGTCTTAATCTCAACCCATGAGTTTTTTACTCTTCTGATTCTCTTCCCCATCCCACCAGTGGAGAGTGAGAGAGCAGCTGCATAGTCCTAGTTGCTGGCAATGACAGAGAAAGGCACTAAAAAGACAAGTCAATAACTGGCTATAGAATTGGTGTTGGTGACCAGGTTTTGACTTCTATGACCATAGAACCTTGTTTGCAGACCAGTGTCTGTTTGGGAGAGATGGGATACACCTCAGAAAGAGGGAAAAGGCTATTTTCACCAACAGGGTGGCTGACATCATAAGGAGGGCTTTAAAGTAAGAGTAACGATGAGGGAGACAATAACCAGCAGTCCTGTGAGAGAGTGACAGGCAGGATCACTGAGCAAAGGGCATGGGGCGATGGGGCAATAGGGGATAACAAAATCTACAAAATGGGGTTTGAGCAGAACCAACTCCAACAATTACAATTAAGCAAGGAAGTGCCGACAAGGCAAACCCTCTCCCAAAATTCAGCATGCTGAGGTGTCTCTTTAAAGTGCCATTATATTAATGCATGCAGTATGGGGAATAAACATGATGAGTTAGATATCTGAGTGCAATCACAGGTCTACGATCTTGGGTTCATAGAGATGTAGTGGGATGGCTCCCAGTACTGGAGGGTGTGGTGATCAGTGTCATGAAGTCTAGTTGGAGGGCAGTAACTATTGATGTATCCCAGGGGCTAATAGTGGGTCCAGTCCTGCTTAACATTTTCATTAATGATTGGGATGATAGGGCAGAGTGTACCCTCAGCAAGTTTGCTGATGACAAAACTGGGAGGAGTGGATGATATGCCAGAGTGTTGTGCTGTCATCCTGGGCAGGCTGGAGAAATGGGCTGACAGGAAGTAACATCATGAAGTTCAACAAAGAAAAGGACAAAGTCCTGCAGCTGGGACAAAAACCCTCATGTATCAATAGGCTCTTTCCCACTGATGCCACACAGTTTGAAAGAAGCTCAGCAGAAAAGGACCCGAGGGTCCTGGCAGACACCAAGTTGAACACAAGCCAGCAATGCAGGAAAGAAGGCTACTGGAGTCTTGGGCTGCATGNCATAACGCATGGGGAAAACGAAATAATATGACATAAAGGAAATTTTCAAGACACTTGAAAATATTTTTATTAACATTTATTTACTTTTTATTTACTTATTTATGAACAAGCAAAATTCTGAACTGTGCTTCATCTATCTTCTGAAGCTTCATCAAAAATATTCACTGCTCTCAAAGCTGAAGAGGAACCATGTGTACCTACAAGCAAAGAACGTGGCCCACCTAACCCTAGACCATGCAAGTCTATCAGAAAGAAACATTCAGTCACTGTGACTCAATGCTTTAGGGGACAGAGGCACCCATCTGTCAACGTGACCAAATATCTAGAAAGGTTTGTTGCCTCCCAGGGGTCAGGATCTCAGATGCTGTGGAGGGACTGCCAAAGTTCATCTGACCCTCTAACTATTACCCTCTGTTCTTATTCCATGTAGGCACAAATGATACTGTTACAGAAAATACAGAGTTCTGGGAGGAGTAGTCAAGGGCACGAAGGCCCAGATGGCGTTTTCCTCAATCCTGCCATCAAGGTGAAAGGGTGTGATGATGACATGGTTTCAGCTGGGATGGAGATGACTTTCTTATTAGCAGCTGGTTTAGTGTTATGTTTTGGATTTGTAATGAGAATACTTTGGTTGTTGCTAAACACTCAAGGCATTTTCTGCCCCTCATACCACCCCACCAGCAAGAAGGCTGACCCCAACTGACCAAAGGGATAGTCCATGCCATGTGACATCATGCTCAGTATATAAAGCTGGGGAAAGAAGAAAGAAGGGGGGATGTTTGGTGTTATGGTGTTTTGCCTCCCCAAGTGACCAATGTGTGTGACAGAGCCCTGCTTTCCTGGGGATGTCTGGGTGCATGTCAGTTGACGGGAAGTGGTGAATGAATTCCTTGTTTTGCTTTGCTTGCATGCATGGCTTTTGCTTTACTTATTAAGCTGTCTTAATCTCAACCCATGAGTTTTTTACTCTTCTGATTCTCTTCCCCATCCCACCAGCGGAGAGTGAGAGAGCAGCTGCATAGTCCTAGTTGCTGGCAATGACAGAGAAAGGCACTAAAAAGACAAGTCAATAACTGGCTATAGAATTGGTGTTGGTGACCAGGTTTTGACTTCTATGACCATAGAACCTTGTTTGCAGACCAGTGTCTGTTTGTGAGAGATGNCCAGTGTCTGTTTGGGAGAGATGGGATACACCTCAGAAAGAGGGAAAAGGCTATTTTCACCAACAGGGTGGCTGACATCATAAGGAGGGCTTTAAAGTAAGAGTAACGATGAGGGAGACAATAACCAGCAGTCCTGTGAGAGAGTGACAGGCAGGATCACTGAGCAAAGGGCATGGGGTGATGTGGCAATAGGGGATAACAAAATCTACAAAATGGGGTTTGAGCAGAACCAACTCCAACAATTACAAGTAAGCAAGGAAGTGCCGACAAGGCAAACCCTCTCCCAAAATTCAGCATGCTGAGGTGTCTCTTTAAAGTGCCATTATATTAATGCATGCAGTATGGGGAATAAACATGATGAGTTAGATATCTGAGTGCAATCACAGGTCTACGATCTTGGGTTCATAGAGATGTAGTGGGATGGCTCCCAGTACTGGAGGGTGTGGTGATCAGTGTCATGAAGTCTAGTTGGAGGGCAGTAACTATTGATGTATCCCAGGGGCTAATAGTGGGTCCAGTCCTGCTTAACATTTTCATTAATGATTGGGATGATAGGGCAGAGTGTACCCTCAGCAAGTTTGCTGATGACAAAACTGGGAGGAGTGGATGATATGCCAGAGTGTTGTGCTGTCATCCTGGGCAGGCTGGAGAAATGGGCTGACAGGAAGTAACATCATGAAGTTCAACAAAGAAAAGGACAAAGTCCTGCAGCTGGGACAAAAAACCTCATGTATCAATAGGCTCTTTCCCACTGATGCCACACAGTTTGAAAGAAGCTCAGCAGAAAAGGACCCGAGGGTCCTGGCAGACACCAAGTTGAACACAAGCCAGCAATGCAGGAAAGAAGGCTACTGGAGTCTTGGGCTGCATGAAGAGGAATGTTGTCAGCATGTCAACAGAGGTGATCCTTCCCCTCCACTCATAATGCTGAGGCCACACCTGGAGTAAACCATTCAGTTCTGGGATCACCAGTACAAGAGAGACATGGACATACTGGAGAGAATTCAATGAAGGGACACAAGCATGATTACGTGATTGGAGCATCTCTCCCATGACAAAAAACTGAGAGAGCTGAGACTCTTCAGCCTGGAGAGAGAAGGCTCAGGGGGGATCTCATCAGTGCATATAAATACCTGAAGGGACAGTGCAAAGATGATGGAGCCAGGCTCTTTTCAGTGGTGCCCAGTAACAGAACAAGAGGCAAAGCGCACACACTGAAACACAGAATGTTCTGCCAACATCAGGAAACACTTTTTTTTTACTGTGAAGTTGGTTGGCACAGGTTGCTCAAAGGGGTTGCGGAGTGTCTACCATTGGATTTATTCAAAAGCCATCTGGTCAAGTTCCTGGGCAACTGGCTTTAGGTGGCCCAGCTTTAGCAAGGGATTGGACCAGATAACCTCCAAAGGTACCTTCCAACCTCAAGCATTCTGTGAGTCTGTGATTCTGTGATGTATGGAACAGCTTTCTCTCTCAATTTGAACAGGCAGAGAAACAAATCACTTCATATCTGTCACCACTAACAAGAACCCTAACTTCCTTGTCCTAAAGCTTTTTCACTAGTTCTTTCTTCAACGGAGATCATGTAAGGAATCATAGAGCAAAGAAAGCCCTTTCCTTCTTTCCCAAACTTTTAAGTATGATTAAATGTCATATGAAGAAACATTTTTATTTTAATTTTAAGCAAGCCAACTTTGAACTTGAACTGCAATGTAAAATCAATAAGCTACTATGTAATTGTATTTTGATGGGGAGAAAAACTTACTTGAGGGCTGGGGCTAAAGGTTCCGAACATTAAAAATTATTAACCCACTCAGGTACTTTTTCTAATTATAATCCCTGAGTAGGCCCATATTCAAAATGGCAGGGAGAGGTTGTACCTTCCCCTGTTTCTCCTACAATATGTTTTGAGAAATTATCACTAACTTTGCGTCCTCCATTTGAAATACTCAGGTAGTCTGCACGCAGATGACAGATTGAGACCTTTGTATAGCTAAACATATGATGAGGGAGAAAAAAATCCTCCTAGAGACTGAATTGAATATGTAAATATAGAAAAGCATCATTTGCTTTGCATTAAATGCAAAATATTTTGCCTCAAATAAAAATTCCAGAAAAAGATTAAGATTCCAGTGAGTATCTCACAAGTTATCTACACATTATTTAAATTAAAGGAAAGCACTAGAGGGTTACAACATTCACAATGTTTCAATTTACTTTAGTTTAGAATCAATTGTTTGAATTCTTACAAAATGTCACATAACGCACACATAAAATCATGCTGATGAATCAATAGACCTAACATTTATGGTTGCCAAGAAATTTCAGATTTAGATGCCAATTCCTTTTTAACTATATTTACAGTTTAGTATAAAATTAAAGATAGAGTTTATAAAGATTTAAATAGTGAAATGGAATTGTGAAAAGTATGTAAAAAAGCAGAAATTCTTAGACTGTAGTATATATAACACTGGTTTCATATGGAGTCCAAATTTGATAGTAAGAGGTTTATCAGTAAAAGATTTATAGTCAGGTATTTATCAGACTAGAAAATATACTTTGGTTACATGGAAAGTGGAATATAAACGATTTTACTCATTTATGAATGCCATATGTAAGTCATAAGAATTTCCTAAGTTAAAGCAAAACTTGCTATTGGACGATGAGCTTAATTCTTAAAAGATCACAAGTGTAGAAGCTATTAAGTAGTAACCAAAACCAATGATTGTTACTAAGCTATATGAGTTAAGCTATGTAACATTCATGAATATATAAAAATATTTCTTATGTACCTAATCTAACCAGAAAAATGATGTTAAAAATGAATCTTAGAGTTACAAGAATTATCCACACATGTACTTCATTTTCTTTTGTATAATTTATCAATTAAAACTATTTAAATATATCATGAACATTTAATTCTGGACAATCAAATACAATGTATTAATTTTCCTTTTGAATAAGTATAAAAGATAAAAGAAAATGTAAACCCAATGGTCTTTTATGCTGAGCATTGAAGTTTAATAGTAAGGCAAATTAGTATAAACAGCCACATAATCAGACATTCTACATTGATATTGATGCTTTTTAATATCCTCTCACATGGCTAGAAGTGCTAATTCATGTAACTTTTCTGCTTTCAACACCACTACTACTGCATCAACATGTCACCTAAATAACTGTAATTAAGCATTCTCCGTAGCTGCTGATTACAGTATGCTGATGAACATTCCCACTGGATTTAGCAGCCTCTTTCATAACAACGACAATAATCATCTCATATTATAATGTCTGTGCTTCTGAAGACTTCTTAAATAATCTAAAATTTAAATTGTACAGACTGTTGATTATTGCAATCTAAAGTTCAACAGGAGCTTAATCAGAAAGGTTCAAGTATCACATCACTGACATCTATTAAGCAATATGGTAATATACATCTTGGAAAATAAATACTTAGGCTACTTGGTCTTCAACCAAAGTAAACTTTTTACTTTGTCCATTGCCCTCTTGAAAAGAGCAGTGGAACTTCTTATGTCACTTACATCACTTTGTTCTAAGGAACAAATTTTTTTTTTCTTTCTTTTCAGCGAGCATTTCTTCATTTTGTTAAGGTCCTTTTCATTTTTCATTGAGAATAATTACATTCAAAAAGCCAAAGTACAGAATGATGTCACTTATTAAGACTTTTTGTTATTATCTTTATGGTTTTGAAAGCTAATGGATCACATTTCTTTGAAATGGAAGCACGTGAATTCAATTACGCAGTAGTCACCTGGATCAGTGTACTGGCTGTGATGATCTCTAAATTCCTTCCAAACTGTATTACCTACATTATGTTTTCAAAAGTATTCCATGCAAGGACTGGGAACCCCTTTCCTTTATCCCGTCCCAGATGACTTAAAAGGCTACATTCCTTTGAATACATGTACATCAGCAGAAAGAAGTATTTTAGTTTTCTCTCCTAATTGTGATACACATTCAACACAATCAAATCTTTTGTTAAATCACGTATAAAAAGGCAAGTCTATGACAGCTTTCCCTACAGTCAATGAGGGACATACCTAGTAACATGAGGTTCATATGTTAGGAAAGACTAATACAGAACCTATGCTACCAATTTTTAGAAACAAGTTATCATCCCACACACACCCCCAGATGATGCAGGACATAATGTATCTCAGCATAACTGTTGTCTAAATGTTTTTTCTTCTTATTCCCATCAGTAATTTTAGAAATATATACAGTATTATTTTGTTAACCTATTTTTTAAAAAAAAAAGCATATATATTCTTTCTGTGTCTCCATGAAAGGTATTTCTCTGACCTCTGTTCCTCCATCTACCACATCTCTTGTTCAGAATGCCCTTAATGCCCATCTTTGTCAATAGATGAAAGACAAATATCCTTGCGACAGAATATCTACCGCACCATCTCAGAAAATCTCCTGAAGTAATAAGGCATAATTTTATCTAAATCACTGAAGTTTTGCTAAGTCTGTGACGGTCTGGGTTGAGATTCTTCTGAAGTATTCTTCTTCAGTATTCTGAGTATTCATTTTCTGAGTATTCATTCTCTGAGTATTCATTTTGACTACATTATTTCTTGGGGAATAAAGAACAAGGAAGTAAACATATAAGACACATTCACATGAAACACATGGTGTTATTGGTTTGTGTCTTTTATGCTGTGAAAGACAGACATCTTCCTCATTGCAGTTTCTTGATACAGCATCAACAAAACCATTTATTGCTGCTTAAAAGCTTTCTCCAAGAAAAGTACCTCTCAAACAGCACAATAGGCCACTGGAGATATACCTACACATAATGTGCGTGCATACATGTATTTACACATATGTGTGTTCATTTTTCAGCTGTATTAACAGCTCATGGTCAGGTATTTGAAATTATAGGCATGGAAATGAAGCAACTCCTATGCTTGGATCATTTGCAGGATATATATTTAATGTTATTTTCAAAGTGTCTCTATCACACCTTCCCATCCAATTCTTTCAACAGGGGAACGCACCTCCAGTGCATAAACACAATCTTTACATCTTACATCGACAAAAGTATTTGAAAGGGACAGACAGAAGCAGAGTTAGGAAAATGAAGAGATTTTATCCTAAAGCAAGAAATACTACTGATTCTTTAAATCAAACTGTTTTCAGCAATTCCATTTTGGTGTGTAAATACACAGGAGCAACACCTTGAGAAAAGACAAGAAGCAAATGTCTCAGAATATCATTCCACACCAGCTCTTCCACTTTCTGTATTATTTTTGCTCCTCAGTCTTAGGATACTCTGGCCTTCTCTAACTGTTACCATTCAAAGCTTTTTTTAGAGATTCTGTTGACCTTTAAGTTCTAGGCAGCAGTTAAGTTTACCTACTGTAGCATATCCATATGAATAGTCTGGGAAAAAAACAGGTCATTTTTGCCCTTTAATTCCCCATAATACAAGAGAAAAGAGTAAGGGTGGAAGGAAATCAATCGTAACTTATCCCTTGACGAATATCAGCAAACTCTGTGTCACAAAACCAATGTGAAGAAATGGAGTATAGATTTTCTGCTGACATTTGTAAAGTGTTTGTGTCAAAGTATTTTTCTAATATAGCAAAGGTTACAGTTTAACAAATTAAAGCACATGTTTCTTTTGAACTGACATGCTGGTCATTTGGGTTAATTTAAATAGCTTGTGTTTTTCTAATAAACTCTTAACCTAACCTACTGTGATTACAGCCACTCTTTGCATTAATCTGCCATAAATAATTGCTTTTTCATCAAAATGAGCTGAATGACAACAGTGTAATAGTCCATGACTTTATCTAATACAATTTGGAAGAAATACTATATGCCACTTAAAGTGCGCCCAGAAGTGAATTTGCATTGTAAAAACCTAAGCAATGATTTAGTTTTAGTATCTATGATTTCTGATGTCTCAGGTGCTCTTGATATTACAGGAATGCTTGAACAAGATAATTATTTTCCTGTGAGTTATAGCTTCTGTCGTTAAATTTCCTATCAAAGACAAAACATGCCTTTGTTTTCCTAGTCTCCATGACTGAATTTACTTCAAACTAGTTTATATAAATATTTAGCACTTTTGAATTATAATGTAACAACTTATAAGGAAGACAGCATAAATGCAAAGTTGTCACTGGATTTTCATGCATTACCTCAGTAATGATCATCCTAGGAAATTAATTCCACTTTAACTAATAATTGAACACCAAATATAATTGTACAAGTCATTCTTTATTCTCTACTCCCATTTTTTTTTTTTCTCACATATACAAGTCTTTCAGGAAAATCCTTCATAATTATAGTATCAGTATAAAGGTTCTATGTGTGATTCATGAAAATATGTTGACTTCCTAGCAGACTATTCAGGACTAATGCTAATGCATTTCTTTGTAAGTTAAAAAAAAAAACAAAAAAAACAAAAAAAACAAAAAACAAACCCCAAAATATTTAATTTCCTGTATTAAAAAAGAATCAATATTTTAGAAGACATACACTTTCCAAATAATTGAGATAATTTTGATTTCAAAGCCATGGATTGGATTCTTCTTTTTTAATTCTTAAGATTTCAGTGAGATGACAAAAACTAGGAAATTTCTTATCAAAATGTAGTTCAACTAATCCCTTCATAACAATTATTTCACTGATATTATGTGTTACCTGATATATCCACAATTTTAGGTAAGCATCTTTAAATTATTTACAGTGCTACATATGACCAAAATATTTTTTAATTTTCCATTGCCGTTAGTGCCTAGAGCACAATAATTAAATATATGAGAGCTTCCCAAGCTTTCAACATTTAACTAAACCTTCACAGATTTTGCCTAACTGCACATACATACACATAAAGGTTACTGTGAATGGTACATAAAAGGTCTCTCAAGAAAATTAACTGTGCTGAAGAAGATGAATAAAATCTTTCTATTTCTGAAGTTAGATTCTCTCATAAAGAGGATGGGACCATGTGTTCTCAGGATTCCTTCACAGATGCAGAGCATGGCAGAAGACTGCTAATTCATTGTTTATGTGATCAATATTTGTGCAATGTATGTCTGCATAATGCAACAAATGGAATGCCTTTTCAAAGAAAAGTTTCCACATTTTCCTCTGCTGAATATAAAAGCAAGACTCAGTCATCACAATAAACATTATATAACTCCAAAAACTAAGAACATGCAAAGAATCAACCTATTGTGTAAAAATAATCAAGCAACAACTGAACACTCCATGCTAATATGAATTTGTGGGCGTCGACACAATTCTTGTTTAAAAGCAATAAATTCTTAGTCATGGTTGTGTCATGTCCTGGGTCTCAAGCATACCAAAGCTTTATAACAAAGGGCAAAAATTCTGAGGTTACATTCACTTATGTTTAATTGTTATTAACCACTGTTTTATTTTTAATATAACAATTTTCATCCACCTTTAAAATGTAATATAACTTTATTTGCAAATGGGTTAATCCGTTTCAGTAAATACACTACTATGTGTAGTCAACAGAAGTTGAAACAAAAAATCTCCGGTTCACACCTAAGATTGATATTGTAATGATCTATACTGGAGGATAAACTGTTAACTACAAATATGAAGGTGAAGTGTTACAAAGTGCAAGTAATTAGGACAAGGCAGTTCAAGTACCAGCTAAGACAAAGATATCTTGCTGACTCTCCATGTGAACTGTTCAGATATAACATAGTTTCCATTTTATTTAATTTATAAAATATGAATATTCTACTACTTTGAAATTGACTCAGATTCTCATAAAGTGAATGCAACAGTATGTGCATTTTTAGTTTAATTTGCTTAATCCCTTCAGTGCAGCATTCTCCAATGTCAAGTTCAATTATTTTTTTCCATGTAGTTCTGAAGTAATGACTTTATGAGGTTTAGAGACTTTTCAACAAGATGTTTTTCATTGCGGAAACGCAGTTTTGTCAAAATTCAAATGCTTTGTACTCACAAACTTGATCAGGAGCAAATTTTGCTCTTTAGACTTGTTTCTTGTGCTCAAGAGAGACTCCTGACTTATTCTTCAAATAAAAGATGAAGGGATAAACAAAGCACAAATATGAGATACAGGGTAGTGAGATACAACCTTTTCATTTTTCCATAGTTGGTTAGCCTCCTGATCATGGACTATGGTCTTGCAGAGTTAATTTTTGGTGATTTAGGTTTTTTCCACTATAAAAGCAATCCAACAAAATGTTTCAGAAACTTTTCAATTTCATCTCAGTTTTTAACAGGAATTCAGAAGTTTTGCAGGCATGGACAAAAATTACCTTTCTGCCTTATTTCTGTCCTCTGAGTTGACAGGTTCTTTCCCTATTACACTGTCTAGTACATGCTGGCCCTTTCAAACTGTCCACATTTTTGCAGTCTTTGCCTTGATTCTTTCCACAGAGCATGAATTAATTTCTT
>VXBO01001859.1:8214-21050 GCA_013400135.1 Rhinoptilus africanus | reverse complement strand
AAAAAAAAAAAAAAAAAAAGTAACCACTCAGAATGATACAGGATCGCTTGCAAAACAGAGGCTCAGAAACACAGGAGTTCCTGTGTATGTGAATAGATGTGAAACAACTGTGGTACTGCAGGGTGGTCCTGGATCAATGTACATGGTGGGTACCACACACTAATAAACTTGTATGTGAAGACAATGCTCATGTGCAGCACACTCCTAACTCATTCATCAGCACAGTTCCCAGAAATAAAATAGTAAAACATAAAGGATATATGTTTGTGGGAATCTAGAAAAGAAATAGGGTCAAAATTACCTGTTTTCTGTATACCATTCAAAGAATTAGCATGAGGATTTCAATTTACGTGGTATCAGAACAGGCAGAGAGATTGCAGTGTCAATACACAACAAAAAATAAGGGGAAATGAGTCTGCATAAACCCCTGACTGTTGGCTGTGGCCTGTCTAGCAAACTGAGCTCCTAACTCCAGCGAAACATGGCAAAATGCTGGTCCAGCATCAGAATCCCTCCTATTCAGTTGTGTTCAGCAGCTTCATTTCTCTCCTGACATTGGCAAAATGGCTCTAGGTCACTGATTTTGAGGGAGTGAGTGGTGAAATGTGCTCTCTGAGCTGACAGAAATAGGAAGAATTCCAAAGGCAGACCAAAAAGAGCGTAATTATGCCTTTGGTCACTGGTGCTTGATTCAGGACAATATCAGGAAAATATATAATTTTACTGTATTTCTAAGTTATATCAAGGAGTGCCCAGACTTAAAAGGATGGATGCTTCATTTCATGGAGTGCATGTATGACTAAAATAAAGCAGTATTGTGCTAACAATTAAAATACTGAATAATAAAGTTGATCTGACAATAAAAGAAGGAATGATCTGAGGCCCTTACAAGAGTTTGTGCCTATTTCTCCTTGCAGCTGCTCAAACACAAGGTAGAAATCTTACCTTTCTCAATCTATTAGAAGATTATCCCAGAAACTTTCAAAATCAAAATTTACTCTAGAATGCAATCAGGACAAATTACTAACACAAAATTTGGCTTCAATACAGGGTTTTTGAACACTTCTCTATTTATGTTAAAAGCATTACTTACAAGATACATTGGGTTAGGTACTATATAAACATACAGGTAACAGACAGGCCTTACTCAGAAGACCTACACATCTAAACAGAAAAGGCAAATCAAAAGGAAATGGCATTACCAACACAGAATTTGTAACTGTTTTCTTTGATTTTTTTTTGAAGAAGGCCAGTCCATTCTTGTCCTTCTTGCTACAAATCAGACTAACTGCTTGTGGTCTGTCGGTCTTATGCTTTTCCACAAATGAGAAAGCAACACTGTGACTATGTTTCCTCAAAGCTATTACAGGTGATCATTTTTAACTTATGACACTGAACAAAACAGACTGCCAATTGACTTGCAATTCTCTCTTTCCATTTTATGTATTTAAATAAGATTTGAGTTAATTACTTTGGGTATCATTTACTTCTGGTTGTGGTGAGAAGGTAACACCTGTCATACCCTAGAGATTTGAAACATAAGAAGTCATATGAGACTGCTTTTAATGAAGGATTTCTAGTGGAAGTGTTCTTATATGACTGTGATATCCTTCTATTCAAAAAACATGAAATATTTGTTATGTATCTGGTTCACCTACATCAGATAAGACTGTCCTTTCTGCCCTGAATAATTCCCTTTTCATCTCCTTACCTGATCTGTCACAACTTTCGACACAACCAGAATTTTAATGCACTTTAACCTACATCAAAATCACTTGCTCCTATAAAAAGCATAAAACTGTAAAATTGGATTAGCACCATAGGGTGCAATATGTAGTTTTAAAGCAGTAAAAAATAGAGGTTTAGGCCAGGATTTAGGAAGTTCTCACTACAATTAGAATTGACAGGGAAAGAAAGGGGAATAAAAAGAAAGCAGTGCTTGGATTGAAAGGAATGAGTTCATTAATACTTGTAGCTCTAGACTGGGTTTATTAA
This sequence comes from Rhinoptilus africanus, assembly GCA_013400135.1. Lineage (NCBI taxonomy): Eukaryota > Metazoa > Chordata > Aves > Charadriiformes > Glareolidae > Rhinoptilus > Rhinoptilus africanus. Next base: position 19,055 of record VXBO01001859.1, on the reverse strand, counting down.
GCATTTAAATATTTTGATGTGATAGATCTTTGATGACTAACTAGGAAAGTAAACTCTTTAATAAAATATGCAAAAATGGTTTGAAAAAAGAGAGGGAAGTTCATAAAATTAATAGAGTTAGAGAATTTTAAAAATGTAATATGGGAATAAAATAGAAGTATTCAAAATTATTTCAAGGATGTTACGTAGATGTACATGAAAAACAAAAAAACAAACAAACAAACAAACAAACCAAACCCACTGACTAATTAGAGCCTAAGTCTTGTGGATAGCTGGTAGGAAGAAACATTGAATTTTTGAGGGAAAATAGGTTTGAAATCATTTTAATGTGAGTCTCTAAAATAACATAGCTTATGTATGATAGCCTGTGTTACAGATGAACGAAATACCAGAGATGTGCATTTCAGCTCGATGTCTCTGGATTTGGCTTAGATGAGATTTTCAATAGGGACAAATAACTTTGGGTGTCTACCATGGAATAATTTAAGAGCACATAATGCTAAAATGGTATCTGTATATGGTTTCTAGATTTAATTACAGTGAATGCTTTTGAAAAGTTTGTCCATTGTAGACACAGATCTGTAGTCAGTGAGGAAGAAAAATATGTAGCCCTCCTTTTCACCAATGTAGATAATCCTACTCCATATGCTCAGAATCTATCACAGCTTTTCAAATCAGAGATGTTCATTTCTAGAATGTTAAAGTTTCTACCACATATTTAACAGAATTTACAATGTATGAAAAAAAAAATGGTGGCCCATCTACTCATGGGTCATAAAAACATAACAGTTAGCCTTTTTACTTAGAAATGTACCAGAACTTAATCACAGGAAACTGTTCTGTCATAGAACAGTCTAAAAGAAAATAGAGCAGATCTGTCTCGTCTTATCTCAACAACCAGTTCCTAGCAGGCAAGTAGAGTCATTACCTCTGTCATTATTTGGGACTGTTTGCATATCTAATAGTTGATCACATAATTTCAAAGATACAGAATGAAAACTACTATTACACATAACCTATTTTTCTCCTCACATGCAAATTAAAACATACTAATTGTAAACTTTATCTTAACGAATGTCTAAATATGTCATTAATCACCCTAGGTTTCTTCTAAAGCCAGTGGTGAGAAATTACATCTTCAGAGACTCGTACATCTTTATTACATATTTTAGAAGGAGATGAAACACACCCTCCAGTGGCGTATTTTTTCCTAGATAAAGGTGATGAGTCTACACTTACGTAATATTTAGACACACATAAGCAGAGTGGGAAGAAAATTATTCTTGCAAAAGTACATGTGTACCTCTTGAGGAAAGCTCTCACACCTAAAAGCCTCAAGAGCAGTAACAATAATTGCAGGGCAGGTGATGCAGTTAATCAGTCTCAGTAAGCTCTGACCTGCTCATTGTCTGCTTCGATTAGAGTTTTCACCAATACAAAGAAGCCTTTTAGAATTTCCAGCTCTGTCAAATAATTGAATTCTAACCACCCTGCTCTCTCTGAAATAATTTGAACCTTTGCCTGGAAGGAACTTGCTGCCTTTACAACATGCAGTATATATTTGCTATTTAAACTAGCAAGTTATTTATATCTTTGACAACTTATCTGTGCTGATTTTGGCTAGGGTTAATTTTCTTTACAGCAGCTAGTATGGGTCTATGATTCAGATTTGTGCTGGAAACAGGGTTGATAACACAGGGATGTTTTAGTTATTAATGATCAGTGCTTACACAGAATCAAGGCCTTTTCTGTTTCTCACATCACCCTGCCAGTGAGTAGGCTGGGAGCACACAAAAAGCTGGGAGGAGACACAGTCAGGACAGCTGACCCCAGCTAACCAAAGGGGATATCCATACCATATGACATCAAGCTCAGTAATAAAACTAAGGGGAAGAAGAAGGAAGGGGAAGATGTTTGGAGCTATGGCGGTTGTCTTCCCAAGTGACCATTGCACATGAAGATCCCTGCTTTCCTGGAGATGGCTGAACGCCTGCCTGCCGATGAGAAGCAGTGAATTAATTCCTTGTTTTGCTTTGCTAGTGCATACAGCTTTTGTTTCACTTATTAAACTGTCTTTATCTCAACCCGTGAGTTTTCTCACTTTTAGTCTTCTGATTCCTTTCCCCCATAACACTGGTGGGGAGTAAGAGCAAGAGGCTGCATGGTGCTTAGCTGCCAGTTGGGGTTAAATCACATTATCCGTAGCTGAGAATACTTGCTCATAGAATAAACTATATTCCTACCCTTCTTTCTCCTTACTATTTTATATTCTTTAGAATTATGTTGACATAAAATAATGGTTAAGAATAGCTACTGAAGTATTATTCTGTCAGATTCAATTTGTTAATTTGTTCATCATCTACCAATAGACTTTGAAGATGTTTCAAAGAAAAGCCTTTTGGGGAGATATATGTATATTTGACCCAATTCTTTGGGTTAACAACAGCAACACTCATTTGTAAAATTCACTAATGTCAGATAGATGCAAAATAATAGTAAATAATAAGTCACCGTATGTTATGTACCAGACATCAAATATTCAGACATGGGTTGAGCAGAATTACCAGGAGAGCTTGTAGAGATTTAGCTTTTCCATTAAACATAGTCTCTTCCAGCATTTCCAAACTGTTATACTCAAGGCAAAGCACTGTGAGATTTTATGCCTTTTATATATGGAACACCTAGAATATTTGTATCACAAATATTCTTTGAAGCAGCCTGAGCAAGTCTACTGTATCATAAAGGAAGCAGCCTTTTTTGTGACCCAAGACTCAACCGCAAAATACAGTGCAGGATGAATAATTTCTGTATCCTATGCCACAATCACAGGTGCACTACTTTCCAATCATGCTGTACCCACTGAATCTGCCTCTCATCTATATTGTACTTAGGATGGCTTCAGCTACAGATTCAAAACCCCATTCTTAACTTTTGTAAAGTGCCTTGCTTTGTATATTCGTTTGCACCAGGTGAAAGACCTAGGTGCTTGTTCTCTGCATGCAAAGATTTGCTACAGTCCCCTGTCAATGCAAAAAAATAGTCTGCCACTCAGACAAATGATGTTGTCCTCTGCTCCCACAGTGTTACATTTCTCTGCTGCACAGGGACTCTGGGAGTCAACAAATATTTCAAAAGCATCTCTCTAGGATTGTAGTCACCTCAGCAACACAAGAGAGTGACATTAAGTCATGATTCTGAATCCAGCAGCACATGCTAAGGACAATACTATTTTATGTGTAGAGTTAGTCATTCTACAAATGGAGTATTCCAGGTACCATATAAACTTTATACCTCATGCTAACTATATTTGGATCTACATCAATGCTGGGTCCAAAGTTAACTGCCCAGGTTGTGACATCCATTTTATGAACTCGCCTCTATATGTAACTGCTTCTTCAAAACAAGTACCATCCAAGCCTGGAAGAACGCTTCCAGCTCAGATCCACAAGAGAAAGAAGCAAAGTTTCCAGTTGTACTATGCCTAAGAAAAGCATCATGGCCCTCCTAGAGTTGGTGGTAGGGAACAAATCAGTCTGCATCATAGGAGTGGCTCTAAACCACTCTTATAATTGCTGTTTGATGTGCCTTACAGGATTGCAGCCAGCCATATCCTTATTGAGACAGCAGTGCCCCTAGCACCCTTCTATGTTTGGTCTCAGTAGCACCTCAAAGCTGCAAAAACTAAGATTTTCCTTTTTATAACAAAGGGGAAAAACATTTTTGTTGGTTTAGTTACTGGTGAAGTTTGGAAACAAATTCAGTATCTCCAAGTTTACTGTGCTTCAAACAAGTGCTATCCGTAACCGTTAATTTGTTTATTATAGCTGCATTGTGCTATCAGAAAGAGCAACTCTCTTCAGGCCCCCATCTAGACATAATCATGACTTTATTTTTATTATTATATTTAATTCAGTCTGGATAGCTTCCATATAAAGATTGCCAACAATAATGACTAGATTTGAGCATTTAGAAGTAAATTACTAAGTATAATGAGAAGATGTGGCCTTAATTTGCATTTACCATAAAAAAAGAACTGGACATCAGCCAGTGCTCAGATTTATTAACACTCAGAAATGCTGTCACAGCTCATGTGTACATGGGACATTAGTCATGCATTTTGTTAATCTAACTTAATATGGAACATAATTTATCAGTACATCAAAATAATAGCTTTTACTCCATTTCCCAATCTATGTGAGGATATGCACAATAGACTCTGAAGCTATACATGCACTCTATTAGAGCTAATTGAAACTAGATGATACAATTAACCTGCTTCTTAGCAAAAAGCATTAACACTTAATGTAAAATTCTAATCACAATAAAAGAGAGTAACACTGGAATCAAATGTGGTGTATAACTGCAAATCATCTTTTTGAATTTCTTGGAAAAAAAATGGAACAATAGTTACCAATAAAGTAAAATAAAAAATATCAAAAGCATCACCTAGGCCATCTTCTCTCTCCAGATTTTTTCACTGTATTCTGATTTTCCAAAGAACTGTGACATTTCAGTCACTTGCAAAAGTTATGAGTACATTAACTCCTGGTATTTAGGTGCAACACAATAAAACTGAACAGGTGGTCATGGTATGAATGAGTTGTAAAGATAATCGATTTACAATATACACTGTCCTGTTATAAAAGTTGAAGTTTAAACTTTCTGTTTAGGAAAGCATCCCAACAATGCAATGAAACTGTCTTAATTTTTCTGATGATTATGATTAAATTGTAATGCAAACAATTGTCAACATTTCCACGACTGTAATTTCCCTCTTTTCCTGGAAAATTGAAAAAATTCTCCTGTAATATTTATCAGCTGATTCACTGGTCCTATACTTTATTTCTTCAATTTTCTTTTTCTACATACAAAGGAGAACAATAGAAAAACTCAACTAAAGATATTTGGCAAATTACAGTATGTTATATGAATGTTTATGGTTAAAGTTCTTCAAAAATGTGGTATACCATAAAGACTGCAACTGTATGGAGTAATACAGATGAAATCAAACATCACAAGATCATTATACAGTACTAATATACGGTGATAAATATACACCAACAGATTTAGGACTGACTAGCAGAAAATACTGAAAGTATTTTTAAACTAATGTTACAGTTTGTGATAGTTTCTAGAGTGTATCCTTGAAGAATTAAATCATCTGTCTGACTGCAGAACAAAAGACCAACACACAGCAGAACCTCTATAGTGTTTAAACAAAAACGGAAAAAACTATCTTTTTTCTTTTTTTGTTTTTGTTCTCCAGGAGTCTAAAGGTCTTCAGAAAAGCTGAATGTTTACCTGGATCTTGAGTTGGCTGTGTGCTTCTCAAAAGCATGAGAAAAATCAAATTTACCCACTCCAGGAGTGTTGTGTTAAGGTTGTTCCTTGCTTTGGGAAAGCTAGGGAGAGAGTTGGGTTGAATAGCTGATGTTGGTTTGAACAGATGATACTGTTTGGAGAGAAGGGGAGGGGAAGTTGAAGACAGGGCTTAAAGACCTAATTTGCTCATCCTGCTGGGACTGTACAAGGGGAGGAGGTGGAATTAGCAGCTGCTGCTCAGTGACTGCTGCTCTGAATGTTTCCTTGCTCTCCTCAGCAGAAAGATCTGCAAAGCTTTTCAAAGAAAATGTAGATTCTAAAGCCGTGTCTGCCCCAGGCAACTGCCTATTTAGCCTGCATCTAGGTTATTAAAAAGTTTGGGGTGGCGGACATGAAGAAATTAAAAGGAAAAATAAAGGAACATTGGGACTTTCAGACACTACTGTAAATTATTTCTGGGGTTTATTTACATAGCTACCTTCACTGGAAGCTAGTATAGCAAAAAAGGAATGCATTTAAATTCAATTTTTTTTTGTCTTTGGAGCTGCATTTTGCTTTTCTCTCAGATTTATACATTAAGGTTCCTGGAATCCCTTGAAAACTTTATGTGTAGGCACAGCCATACAAAACTTGACCCTTTCACACTGGCTTATTTATTAGCTTTGATGCAGGTATGAGGACAAAGAAGGTTTGGAAGACTTTTCTGTGCTAAAGGGACAGAAATATGTCCTAATCCTGTTTTAACTCTGACAAAGACCCCCCAAGAGACCCTGCAACTTGTCAGATGGAGCAACGAAAAACCTTCTTCCATTTCCTTTTCTAATGAAGCAGAAATACCTACTGTCCTTGTTTTTTTTTTTTTTTTTCCTCCCTGAAATGTAAAAATGGTTGAAACAGGAAGAGCTGAGAGGAATTTCTGTACCCTTTCTCTGTGCCATGGGAAAAGAGATCACTATGCTCTTTGCTTTACACAGAAGTCTTTGCTTTCTGTTGTACCAGCGCCCTCCTAATGCACAACATACAATGCCTGCAGAGGCAGGTTTCAGAATGACGCACTGGTTTTCCCATACCAAGCAAGGCCAAGGGAATTACTGTGTAACCTCTTTCTACCCTCCTGGCAGGAACAGACCCACAGCCATAGTGGCAGATCTCACTCAGACTTGACACTTCCTGAAGTGAGCACCTCGTCTCATGTCACGAATGACTATTGCACATTACTCCAAGCTTTGTGCTCCATCATCCCAAGGAAAACACCAAAGTGCATCAGATGGACGAGGGATTTAACTCCCCTTTTTATAAGTCTGTAACAAAGATGAGGAAAAAGTATGGAAATAGCTGCAAACAAAAAAAGAAATTACATATTACAAGTGCTGGGGAAAATACATAAGGATTTTATTGAAAGCAGATGTTCCAGCTTGGAACATTAAGTCTGTTTTAGAAAGAGGCAGGAGAAAAAGCATGTAAAATCAATTTACATTTTCAGAAGACAACCCAATCATTTATAATCTTGGCATCATTCATAATTAAGTCAGATTATCAGTCTAAAAACAGAATGAAAGTGTCATATAAGTACTTCTATGAAAGCAACAGTAGCATACTTAATGTTTACTAGAATTTACTAAAAATGAAGTAGAAGAAAGATCACTTATAAGAAAGAAGAGTAATTCTATGCTGCATTTCAGAAAGTTGAATTTAGTGCTAGCATAAAATAAGTATTGTAATACAAAATTGCACTAAACAGAAGGAAGGGTTTTTAAAATTTAAACAATGTAAAATTAATAGATGTGCATTTAAGTGCAGTGAAAGTAACAATGTACTATCACTTGAAAAAAAATATAGTAGGTTTTTTTCTTTGGTGGTACTCTAATTAAAAGCATATCACATTAGGGCTTTGTGATTTTCATCCTCTCCATTAATAATGTCTAAGACCACTTGAACAATCAGAACAACTGGGAAGCACTATTTTAAGCATTCCAGATTTCTATATAATAAGAAGATGCAGTAAATGAGTAATTAGCCAGGGTAAGGGACAATTTTAAAGTAACATAAATGATACCTGGCTTAATATTTTACAATAACAGGTTTCCAGATGACGCTTCAGATTTTGACCCTCACTCAGACCCTTGCACTAGAGAAGGAAGGAACCTCATTCCAAGTGGAATTCAGATAATTTAAAATGCAAAACCAACTTTCTTTCTTTCATAAAATTATGAACAGTTAAAGTACAATGAGCATTTTCTCCATCAGTTCCTTGACTAAATTTCTCCTCAATTCATATGAAAATTACCATAAAACCTGTCAGTTCAGAGCTCTACACAACCCCTGCTGTAATGTTTATATGACTGAGAATAGAGTAGGAGTTTTATTCGTAAGAGCTTCTTACTGACCCTTTCTACTGAGAAACCTATTGATTGAAGGGAAATTATACAAAAGTAGCTCTTTCTGAAGTGATGAAGAAGAGGCAAGGAGTTGTTTGAGCAAGACTGGGACATTTTTCAGTTATGCAGTTCTTCCAGAGAGACGGGAAGAAGGCTTGTCCAGGGACAGCCAGGTACTATTTCATTGTGTTAAACAAATACTATGAGTGACACTTGGCAAAGGAGAAATGATGTAATGAATGACATGGTCTAGTAGGAGGGAAAACAAAAGTAAGTAACAAACACTAGAATTACATTCTTCTATCTAAGAGGACCATGTACATTTTTCTCACAATCTCATTCATCTTTAAACTTCATTGTTTTATTTGCAAAGTCCTTGTTAAATGAAAAGTTTGTCTACAGAGCTACATAGGAAAGACATTAGAAATTTCCACCAGCTTAATTTAATGCTGTCTTAGTCTCAAGAGATACCAACAGTTATTTGAATATGGCCTGTAAAAAGAAGTCACAAAAAGTTAATTTTTCTGAGCGTCAAATAAGGTTTGTGTTTCCAGCTTTCTTTTTCGTAAGTTTTCTGTGTTTCAGTTTTTGGCTTATTTAAGTTGTACTTTGTGAACCATTAAATTGGTTTAAGAATTAAGAAAACTGAATTTGAATGACAGCAGAGCTTTTGTGAAACAAGTGCTCCCATGCGTTCCCAAAGGGTATGAGCAAATTACTGATGAGCAAAAGATGGGAGTTTATACTAAAGCCTGAAGGATTTGGGTCTCTTCAGTCTGGAAAAAAGATGACTGAAGGGGTATCTTACCAACAGTTATAAATACTTAAAGGGTGGGTGTCAGGAGGATGGGGTCAGGCTCTTTTCAGTGGTGCCCAGTGACAGGGCAAGAGGGAATGGGCACAAACTCAAGCATATGAAGTTCCACCTAAACATGAGGAGGAGCTTCTTCACTTTGAGGGTGGCAGAGCACTGGAACAGGCTGCCCAGGGAGGTGGTGGAGTCTCTGTCTCTGGAGACATTCAAAACCCGCCTGGACGCGTTCCTGTGCAAACCTGCTCTAACGTGGCCCTGCTCTGGCAGGGGGGTTGGACTAGATGATCTCCAGAGGTCCCTTACAACCCTACCATTCTGTGAATCTGTGATTCTTTTATCTATGAAGGTCAAATTCTGAAATTACTGGGGTGTTACTGAGCAGAGCTGTAGGCACTGCAATACTTTGTGGACTTCATAGTCTAGAGTGGGGCACATATGTTCTCTGTGCAAGCATGGGGAGAGTTATGGATCCCAGGAATGGAGTTCACCACAGTTATTTAATGGCTATTGGGAGGGATGGATAGTGTATCTGAATGCACCTTTGAGATGGACACCAGTTTTCCTGGCCTGAAAACTTCTCTTGGAGATAGGATTGAGATATATGTTAGACTACAGATTAAACTAAACAGCAGGAATAAAAGTGTCCTTTCAAGTTAAAGTGCCTGCAGTAGTGACTGTGAGCTTCATCATAGGAACAGTGAGAGAACGAACATTTGGGAAGTTATGTCTGTGGCTCAGCAGTGTTTGCCCCAGAAAAGGAGTTATCTAGTGGTTTATTCACTGTTGCACAGATCGTGCTCTACATTAGTGCATTTAAGTATCATTTTAAAGTGTAATGAAAAAAAAAAAGGAAAAAATATATAGAATTCAAAATTAAAAGATAGGAAGCAGAATTGTTTAACTTCCAAATTAAAGAGTACAGAGTTGAAATCCATTCCTCCCTTACTTCTATAAGTGACCCAAAAAATGGGTTGAAGCAAGAGGTATTCAAATTAATATGGAGACTAGCAGTTAAAACTAATAAATGTGAGGATGGGGAAGTTCTGAAAAACAACTCTGTTAGAGACTAGGCAATAAAGGCATAAATGAAATTCAGTAAAATTTTAATATAAAATTAAAAACATGGGAAAACAAAGCTCTGATTTTACCTATATAGTGACTGTCTCCTGAACTGATTATTAGCTCTCAAGAACAGGGAGAATATAATATTGAGATTATAAAGATATCTTTATAAAAATGTCATCTCTGTACTGAGTGGTAGTCAGAAAAATAAAAAGAACCTTATAAATTATTAGAAATGGAATAGGGGACAGAACTGCAAAGCATCAGTACATCATGTCTTAAATCTATGGTCTTGAGTACAGGGTGAATGTACTGCAGTAGTACTGGAAAATATTCAGAAAAGGGTAAAAAGGATGATCAAATGGATAGAATAACTTCCAAAGGATTGTTGACCTAAGGAAACTAGGACTCATCAGCCTGGAAAAATAAGACCAAAGTGGAATATGATAATAGACAACAGAATCGTTAGTGGCAATGAGAAGTTAAATAGTGGTTGATTGTCCTCTGTCTTTTGAAATACAAAACCAAAGGGAGATTAAGTGAAACTGGAAGTTGGCTGATTCAGATGAACAAAACAAGATACGCTTTCACCCAGTTTATAATCACGGTGTTTTGCAGAAGTTGTAAGGTTATCCATGTCCAAGGGGGCAAACAAATGGAGGATAAATACTTTGAAACACATAGGAATGATTTTAGATTCCATGAGATGAGTATTTGAAAATGGGGAGAAGGTTCTGGGGAAGTATCACTGCACGGTCATCGAGTTTTTACATTTCCATGCATATTGTCCAACATAAAGGTATCATTATTCTGATTTGGTAAAGTTACAACCTTGGCAGCACAGGTTCAAACTCCAAACCTGAAGCAGATTGTTCCCAGCAATGAGCTCTAAAAATTTGCTTTCTCTGTCCTGTGCCATAAGATCTTTTCCTTGGAAATGAGAAAGAGACAGTGTAATTTTGAATTTTCATAGGCTATCCTATGAACCCAGTCTTTTGTAATTGATATGTAACCTTCAGGGACTGATAGTTTAAACAAAAGTGCTTTGCTTTTGGTTTGTCAGACACTGCCTAGAAAACACAATACTTACATCTTTAAGTGTAAGGACAGTTGTTTCGTTAATCCCAAGCATTTCTAGATGTTCTCTACTAACCATTGACACATCTGTGCATCAGCAAGCAGACAGCCTTTGTGAAACCAGTTACAAAGAACTAGATTGCCAGACTTCTGTTCTCCTGTTATAGATACAGAAAAGGAAAAAAAAA
>VXBO01001858.1:417404-439407 GCA_013400135.1 Rhinoptilus africanus | reverse complement strand
CTCTCAGTCTGCAGTGTTAAGCAACAATGGGACTCTTTGGAACTCAGCTAGTTTCACTTCACAGAAGTATTAAAGGATTCCGTTAACTTTCATATAATGATTTCTAAGGACCGTTTATTTTTTAGTTTGCCTCAAGCTACAATGTTCTGTTTTCTCCGTGTTTTAAACATAGATTTGTAGTCAAAGAATACTCTTTGACCTAATGTTAAATTGTTTTCCTTGGTTTTGTATCTCCAGGCCAAAGAAAAAGAAGAGAGACTTCTAAGAAGACAAATTAACAGAGAGAGACTTGAAGAAAAACGTAAACAGAAGGCTGCAGAAAAAATAAAATCCCTAAAACCTGGAAATCAAAATGCTAAAGGTATGAGAACTATAACATTACCCCCACACCTCTCTCGCTTTCTCTCTCTGGAAAAAAAACAGTCAGGATAAAATATTGGTAATAGGTCCCTAGCCATTTCACTCAAAAATGCAACGTTTCAACAATGATGTAACAGAAAAACTTGTAATGCAAATTATTAATACAAAATTCCATGCGTTCATTTTTTCCTGTATTCTTTCATGTATCATTACGTTGCTTTAACACAATAAATACCTATATAGACTAATATTCTCTGCTACACAGTAGTGCTTCTGTACCGCTTTCAGTTGCGTTAATAGCTGAAACAGTTTTGTTGACGTGCTTATGTCTTTCACCGTTTGTGTAATGTTTTAGGAAAAAGTGGCTTGAACTTGGAAGAACCTTCATCAAGAAATCTTGAGTCAAAAGCTACCGGTACCAGCATTAAGGATGTGCTTAAAGAACAGAAATTTTTAGAAAAAAAAGTAGCCTTGAGCAGAAAAAGAAAAAGAGATTCAAGGTATTCATGTATTTTGTCAAAAGGAATTAAGTTTTTGAATATTCAGTTTTGCAGATTGAAAAGGTTCACTTCCCTTTGTAGTTAGTCTTACCCATTTTAATGATTTCCTTTTAAAATATTCACATAATTTTATTGCTAATGAGCATGAAGTTCAGGCAGAAAATGAAATTATAGCTACTTAAATATATGGCAGCTCAGACTGAAGTAACAGCTTTTATGTGGCTTTTCACATGCGGAATGGTAATAAAGGCATGAGAATGGACAGCTTTTAGATGTTTGTGCATTTAATATGTCAGTCAGCTTGGCTTGGTCTTTAAATAGATGGTTTACATAGATATGTGTACGTGTAGATACCTGTCTACATACGGGTTAAATGAGCCAAGCTTCCATAAGATAAAAGCAGCATCTTTAAAGTTTTCTTCCCTTAAATAAGGGGAGAGTGGATTTTTTTCTGTGGCAAGGAGACCTCTTACCCATGTTACAGGGGTGACTGTAGTAAAGCAGGGATATCCAGAGGATATCTGTGAAGTTGGTGTACGTATTTTTCCAAGAGGAAAAGGGTTGGACAAATTGACTAGTCAAAATTTGTGTGACCGTGTTCTATTTCAATATTTGTAACATGCATTTCTCTCTCTCCTTCAGCTTTAAAAGCAGAAAGTTTACAAACTAATGTTAAGCTGATTCCGATTTTCCTTTTTTATAATGTCCAAATACCTGTTTCAGGCATGCTGAAGATGGATGCAAAAAGAAGTATGAGCCATCTGAAGAAGATTCTAAAGAAATGCAAAAGACAAATGAGGTATGTGTGTCTTAAATATAAACTTCATGATCTTCCTTTTTAATTGTAATAGTACTTGTTCATATCTCCATACCAAACTGCATAATATTGCATTTGTTCTTATGAATTTTAGTTTTTTACTGCTGATTTGGTTGGGTTAGTGATTTGAGATCGCTGTGGTAATTTTTTCTGAATTCTAGTACCTGCTAGAATATACAGTCTATGTGTTTGGTGCCGATGCGTGTTGTAGTAGAACACGTGATATAATTAAAGCCTGATTCTATGAAGCATGTTGAGTTTTTAAAAAAGAGCAAAGTGTGTCTTATATGCAGAGTTGAGGAGCTTGATTTATTTAAGCTTCTCACTGGGAAGTTAAATGAAAGCTGAATATAGTCAAAGGAAAGAGAATTTTTATGGTGAGACTTTTTACTAACAACATTAATAACAAAAAAGAAAACTGGTAGTTGGAAGTTCAAATGGAAGTCTAGATTTATCTTTTGTGGATTTTTGTGTTTGTTTTTTTTTTTTAACAGCATAATGGCTGTTTAAAATAGCTTATGGAGTATTTGAAATTGTAATTGTCTGTTTAAAAATCCATTTAAATCATTTTAGAAAGAAAAATCACTTATAAAGAAAAGATGCTCAAGTTCAAATGGACTGCTTAAGGTTAGCTTCTGTTTCTTTGGGTTTTTCCACAAGGGCAGATAGTTGCAATGAAAACGGCAAGTTTCATTTGCTGACTGTATTTTAGGTGAATCTTTATTGCAATGTTAAGTGTTCTCTGGTGTATGGTTTTTATGGAGAGTTTGCCCTTAACAATTCTGTTCGGTCACGTAGTGAAGGAACTGTGTAACATTTGCTTATATGTATAAAAACTTTCTTTTATAGACCTGTGAAAAAAATTCTTCCAAAGAATTGAAGCATAATCATGGGAAAAGTGAAATCTCTAAACAGCTTAGGAGACTTTCAGAATCAGTGCATTCAACTGAGGAAAGCAAAAGTGATTCTAAAGCAGAAAAAGAACATAAAAGAAGAATCTCCACCTCCCTTCAGGCTGACGGAGCCCAGCAGGACAGTGAAACAAGGGATCCAAAAAGACAATTGGATAGAGAAGAAGTCAATACTGAAGAACTACAGAAGCAGAAATTTAAAAATGAAAAACACGCCAAAAAAGATAGTGACACAGAAACTCAACATATGAGAAATGCTGCCAAAAAAGAAGCCAAGTCTTACAGAGATAAAAGTGAAAAAGAAAGAACGACTTTAGAAGATAAACTTTCTTTAAAACACAAGTATAAAGGAGATGGTATTCACAAGTCAAGTGAAGATGCTGAACTCCATTCATTTGAGAGGAGTTTGAAAGGAGAGGATGGTGGTCAGAAACATAATCAACAAATAAAAGTTTCCTCAGATGACAAATCTGAAAGAAAAAGTAAGCACCGAAGTGAACGGAAAATATCAGTAACAGGAAAAGAGGGAAAAAGTATTTCTGAATCAACCTTAAAAGCTGAAGAATTGCTGCGTAAGGAAATTAAAAAAGAGAGACATCTCTCAACAGAAAAATCAAGAGCAGAATATAAGTCCAAAAGGTCTCTGAGTGATTCTAGGCCACAAAAGGATTCACAAAGTGCCTCAAAGCAGCTTGCTTCTGCATCACAGAAAAGGAGTGAAAGCTACTCAGAAGATAAACATGAAACAGAATCAACTAACTCTGATTGTAATTTGAAACAAGAAGATGGTGTTCATAAAGATAGACGAAGGTCTAAGAGCCTTGTAGAAGACAAGATTTTGTTAAAATCTAAGTCAAAGAGTCATAGTAAACAATTCAAAGCATCTGAAACAGAATTACCAGAGAACTTAACAAAGCAAGAGGCTGGTCAGAAACTAGACAAAGATAAGAGCACAGAAGAGAATGATTCAGATAAGCAACGCAAATCCAAGAATGAAGACAAAGTTTTTGAGGAGAGTGGTGCTGAGTTTGAGCTTGTGAGTGGCACGCAATCAACTCAGGGATCACAAAAAGACTTGAGTCACAGAGTTAAGTTACATTCCGGAGAAAAAGGATCTGTAAAAGAGAAACACAGAGGTGATAAAGAATTAAGCAATTCCAAACTAGACAGAAGGTTCTCTGCTGAAGGTCACAAAAGCAGAAACATAAAGCACAGCAACAGGGAAATAAAGAAGAAGGAAGAGAATACCAAACTGGAAGATAAAGATATTAAAGAAATGGATAGTGGGCATGAAAAAGTATTGAGCATCACAGTGGCAATGGATAAAAAACAAAGTAAGAAGATCTCCTGTGAAAATAGAAAAGGCAGTGTATCGAACCAGGATTTACTTGGAGAGGAAAAGCAATCAGCGAACACAACTGAAAGCAGCCATGCTCCAGCTTCTCAGAAGTCAAGTATGAATAATGATGACTCGCATTCTGGTCCTGAGGATGAGCTGATGGAACTTGATTTGGAACAAAGAAAAGTACCGGAAGCATCTAACATTGAAGGAAAAAACATTCAAAACTCACTCCAAGCCACAAATGCCAAGTATGCAGCAAAAGAAAAAATATCTCTCTCTATTTCAAATAAGGAATTAAAACACAGTTTGTCAGATCCTGAAGCTAGTGAATTGCAGTTTCTGCCTGCAGCTGAAAAAACTGTTAAACAAGAAGATATCCCTAATAAACAAGTTGGTGCCTTAGACACTTTGTCCAAACAAGCTTCCATGGATCAAGGACCCAGTAAACAAGGGACTTATAAAATGGATGTTGTGTGTGAAACAAGCGATAGAATCTTATTGAATGTTCCCAGTAAGGATCAAGCTTCAAAAGATAGCAGAAGACCAAAGAATTTAAAAACTGTGATAAATTCTAATTCAGATGATGTTCCTTTAGCAATCAATTCTTCCAGAGAAGATGCTGCTGATGCAAAGTCCATGGATATGGAGATCTCCAATTTTGCAGATTCCTTTGCTAGTATGTCTAAAGAATGCCATAATTCATATGGTAATTCCGTATATGAAGAGACTTTCGCTTTGAGGAATGATGCGGCACAGGTTGCACGCACAGAACAAGATAGCACAGTGCTGAGTTCTGTCACGAAAGATGATGGTGACAGCACCACTACGACAAACAGTATAGAAAAAGATAACGAGGTGCCCCGGCCTGAGGAACAGGCAATGGAAGACAGTACAGCTGGGTTACCTGGTCAAGAAGATTATGATGAAGCAGCAAAGTCAGAAAGCACTCACGGAAGCGAGTTGAAAATAAAAAAGGAAAACTTGATGACTGACCTAACGGAAGGTTCTGGAGATGTAACAACAAAAGAACTTCTCCTAAAACAAAAAGAAAGAGAGTGCTTGAATACAGATCCTTCCACAAAGGGAGAAAGATGCACAATGATGGATAATGCAGAAAAGCATCAGGTGCATGATATTGATGATATGATACAGTCTTCCTCTGTGTTAGTGCCTGAAAGGGTTCCTGAGGAAACACTCAAAGGCTCTGGTCTAGCCAGTGGGCAAGAAGGGAATAGTGTGATAGGCATGGAAGATAAAAATGGAAGCAATGCAGTAGGTACCAGCGCAGAAAGTAGTAAACTTAGTTTGTTGTACAGCAGCCTACAAACAACTCCAGCCACTGTGATAGGAACTAGCACAGAAAAGATCATTGAGAGCACTGTCATGGCCACTAGTACAGGAGAAGGAAGAGCTGAGGGTGCATCACATTCTGAAAAGGACAGTGATGCTACAACGACTTGCTCAGAAGAGGATGGCGAGGTGACATTAATCTGCACAAGCATAGAAGCTGATGAAGGTTTCACAACGGGCATATGGGTAAAAAGTAGTGAGGGTGGCAGTTTCATCACAGAAGCAGATATTGGTGAGTGTACTGTTGCAGCAGCTGAAGAAGGCGGTGGCAGTGTTGTCACTGAAGGACTAGCAGAAAGTGAAAGTTTCCTAACAAGTACAGAAGGGGAAGAAAATGGTGACTGTACCATGGTTGATGCAGAAGAAAGTGGTAAGGACTCAGTCAATGCAAGCGGAGTAGAAATTGAAGACAGTGTGAATAGCGCTGGAGCAGAAGAAAAAGATGATGCTGTGACTAGTGCAGGCTCTGAAGAAAAGCGAAACACCTCAATTTGTGTGGATACAGGCAAATTGGAAAGTTCTGTGTCCTGCTTAGGTGAAGTGGAAAGCGATGGTGCTGTAACTAGTGCAGGGACAGAAACAGGTGAAGGGTCAACAAGTGGTGGCAATTCAGGTGAATTCAGGGACAGTGTGAGAGCTGGCCAAGTAAAAGAACATGAAGGCACTGTGACTTGCACAGGTGCAGAAGAAAGAGGTCATAACTTCATCATCTGCTCAGTGACTGGTACAGATGCCCAAGGAGAAAGCACTGTAACTGGTGCGTGTATTGCAATGGTGACAAACAACAGTGCCACAACTGGCTCTAGTGGTGACAAATCTGAGGATACTGTAAATGGTGAAAGCGCAGTGACCAGCACAGGCATAACCCCAGAAGATGATGCCGAAATTTCAGTAGTCTGCACAGGGCTAGAAGACAGCAATGAGGGGTTTGCAGTTTGTTTAGAAGCTGAAAAATGTGAAAGTCTAATGGACAGTACAAGGGCAAAGGAAGAAACCAGTATCACTACGGTCAGTATAGGTCCATGTGATGATGAAGGTTTCGTGACTAGTACAGGCTCAAAAGAAGAGGATGAAGAAGGTGAGGGCATTGTGACCAGTACAGGAAGAGGAAATGAAGAAAATGAGCATGCTTCTACTTGTACAGGAATGGAAAGTGAAAATGCACTCATTTGTATAGGTGCAGAAGAAGGTGAAAGTTCCATTATCTGCATAGTTGCTGAACAAATGGAAGCTGAGTCAGGAGTGGCTGGCACAAATATAAATAAGCTTACTGTTGACAGCATGACGAGTGCAGAGAAAGAAGCTAACTGTGGCACAAACTGCAAAAATGCTAAAGGGATTGTTGAAAGCAGTGTAACCAGCGCAAGTGCTGCAGATGAGGGTGCCTTGACTGTGCTTACAGGAGAGCACGAAGGTACCTTGACTCCCTTAGATGCCGAGGAATGTGAGGGTCCCATGACTAGTGCTATGGCAGTGGAAGATAAGGGTCAGTCTGACACCGAAGACGAACACGAGAACGCTATGACTTCCTTTGGCAGCAGAGAACTTGATGCCTCTATAAGTAGTGCAGTTCCAACAGAAGATGAGAATTGTCTTATTCCTGCTGATGGAGAAGGAAAAGTAAAAGGTGATGTCATCTCTACCAGTACAGTGGAAGAAAGTGATGCTCCCTTACATTCAGCCATGGATGCTGAGGAAGGTCCACTTGCCATTGCAAGGGCAAATGAAAGTGGGGAAAGCTCTATGATCTTAATAGATACTGAAGACACAGAGGTGCCTATGCCCAGTACAGCCACAGAGTTTAAAGACTGTGTGCATACTTTTAGCAGTAAGCAGGAGAAAGATGAGTGCACCATGATTTCTACCAGTATTGTGGAAGAATTTGAGGCTCCCATGTCAAGTGTGGCTGTTGAATATGATGGTCAGCTCCCCTCTGTGAAAACAGAAGAAATAAATGAGAATGCTATGGTTTCTGTAGATATGGAAATATATGAGGTTCCCATGCCTAGTGAATCCAGCACAGGAGGAGATGATAATGATGATGATGAAAGTCACCCAACTGCTAGCAGTAAGGAAGAAAAAGATGAGTGTGCTATGATTTCCACAAGTGTCGTGGAAGAACAAGTAATCCTAATGTCAGGTGAAGTCACAGAAGAGGCGATTCAACATGTGTCAGACATAGAGTCAAAAAGTGAAACAGTAATGATCTCTACAAGTACAGCAGAATGTTTTGAAGCTCCTATGTCTAGTGTAGCTATGCAAGATGAAAACAAACTCACCACTTCAGAAACAGAAGGAAGATACGAAGCTGCTATGATCACTACAAGCATGACAGAAGAATGTGAGATCGTCCTGATCAGTGCAGCGCCACAAGCTGAAAGTCAGCTCATTGTAGCAGAAGGAGATGAAGATGCCATTATCTCTCCAAATGCATCAGAGGAATGTAAGATTGTGGAGACCACTGCAGACGAACAGTTTGGACTAGCTGCTTTCAATGCAGATGCAAAAAGCAAAGGTTCTGTGATTTTTGTGGGAGAATGTGGAGCTCCTGTGCTGAGGGTTGCCACCAACAGCGAAGATCAACATGCCGCTTCAAGTATAGGAGATAAGGAGGAGGGGGCAGTGATCACTTTGAGCACAATGGAAGAATGTGATAGCCTCTTCACCTTTACAGTCATAGAAGAAAGTCAACTTGCAGCTGAGAGTACAGACGTAAAAGACAAAAGTGAGGAAATCTTTAATACTGCTAACCAGATTGAATGCATCCTATCGACTACAGACCCAGAAAAAAGCAGTAATTCTTTGCTTGTCATTGGTAGAGAGAACGAGACCCATGAGAGTGGTGTAACGGGAGAATCAGCAGCATCTCAGGTCACAGTAGACAGTGAAATCGCAGAAACAGATGAAAATTCAATGAACCTCATGAGCGTAGATGAAGCCCTTTGCGTGGAGATTAGTACAGAGACTGCTGTGAGTCCAGGTCCTTCCTCAGAGGCAAGTGAGGATGATGAGCAAGCAGAAGATGTTCTGCATGAGGGTGTTACATCAGAACTGTCTTGTATGATTTCAGAAGCAGCAGTAGAGAGTGAAACCCTAAGGAATGTAAACTATAAATTTAACTCCAACTTACTTTTAGAAAATGACTTTTCTGAAATAAGGACTCCCCTGCCTAGGGCACAGGCTTTTTCCATAGTTTCTGAAAATGAAGTGACTGTAAATACCAACCATGGCGAAGTGACAATAGAAGCAGAAATAGGGGAAAAAAGTGACTTCCCTGTGTTGCATGTAGAAGAGCTATACAGCAGTGATGACAAAACAAACTTGGTCAAAATAGATGATGTTGGAATTGAAGTTACTTTTCAAAAAAGTAACTCAGCCTTTCATTCAGGTGAGGATTTCTTGTTTCTTTTTATTTTTTTTAAAGTTTCAGTTTATAAGCTGTCATAAATAGATGCATTTTATCATGATTGTAATTAGAAATAACTTGCACTGTTCAAATATACCTGATTTCTTTGTTGGTTGAAAAATAACAATAATATATTTAAGAATTGGTGACATATTTAAATAGGCATGTGATTCTGGGAGTACAGGAGTGACTGAACAGAATTGTCTGAGGTATGTTGGAAAATAAATGTTACTAGAGTGCAAAAAAGTTATTAAAATACATTGACTCAAAATTATGAGCTAATATATGAAGTGGTTTGTAAGAGGTAATTATCGTGGAGCTACAGATGAGTTTTGTTATTAAATTGTTTTGAAATTGAACGTCCTGCTATTTTTCAGACTTTCTCCTCTTTGACCCTCCAGAGTAGCTGAAGCACCAAGTTTGTGAAAATGAATAAATTCTGTAGATGGCATAGTGAAGCCAAGATTATGACTTAATTATAAATTTTGGAGAAATAAACTGTAGAAAAATAGCAAAGAAATCTGCTTATCTTTCTTTATACCAAAGGAAGTGGAATGAATAATGCTGATCAAGTACTGCTTTTAAAACTTTTTCCTTCTCATATCTGTCTTTGCTATTATTTAAAAAAAATACACTAACATTTTATAATATGAGTATAGGTCCAGTTTCTCAAAGGTTGGCTTTATTCTCTAGTTTTATTGATATTTGGGGTGAGAAAGCTTACTCTGCAGGTTTTGGGATGTAGTTATATAAATACTATATAAACTATATAACTATCTAGTTATATAAACATTCAGTATTTATAGAACAGATACAAGCATGAGCCATGAAATTGTAAACTGCCACGCTTGGGTATTCCCATCTTGGTCCTTTGCTCAATCCTTGTTGTCCGTTATGTAGCCTCTGTAAGTACCAGTGGTAATGGTAGTCTTATTCTGTGGACCACAACCACAATTTAATCATTTCACGTGCATCATTGATGAATTATCATGTTATAACTATTTCTTTTTGTTTAGGAAAAAGCTGTATAAACAGCCTTTTGAAATAGGTGCCCCAAAAGGCTGTAGAAGTCATATGAAGATGGTATTTGCGTGGCCTGTTTTTCAGCTATTATAAGCTTACAGCTGTTTCTGCAGGAAATTAAATGGGTGGGGGTTTGAGATTTTCTGAAACGACATTGACAGAAGAGGAGCTACTGCTCTTTCAGTCTCTATGAAAATGGGATAATTTCGGTGGTTACATTTTTAGAACTTACAGATTTAGGTATTACTGTCATTTAAAGAAAAATATTATCCGTAGTATTAACTCTTCACTCTGCATTAATTAATACAGAGGTTTGCTGTTTGGAATTTGGTCTGAAAATCTGGTATTTTTTTAAAGGAAAAACAGGAAAAAAAGCCAAAGTCAGAATTTGTAAATAATCTGTGGTAAATCCTGGAAGCCCATATTTTTCCAATCCTTTTGTACTTAAGGAAGACATAGAATTACTTGTGTTCTTGCGGATGCCAAGCTACTTTTTTGATATGGTTTGCTGCAGACAGACTTGCTATTGTTTTCATTGCCTACAGGAAGGGATTAAATTCCTGCGCTGTGTTCATGAGGTGGTACTGAGAAATAGCATCCTACTGTAGCATAAATACAGCGTAATGTAATCTAATAATTTTAACATATTTGTATTTCATTAGGCAATAATGCAGCTTTACCAAAGTTGGCAGAAGAACTAGAATTTGAAACTAACTTGAGAACTGAAGAGGTATTTATGTTATTTTGAAAATTTTGACTATACTATTTCTTGTATAATTATATCTTGTTAAGGTTTCTTACTATACCTTTTTATTTTTGTGCAGAAAAATGGCATTTGAACTTGAAAACTTTCAAAGGGTCATTTTTCAGATTATTCGGCTGTGCTTTTCTAAGCCACTGGCATTTAAATTGTGGGCTTTCTGTCTTATGCTGTGGTAAAACCAATCCCTGCCCCCTCCTCCCCCTCCCCCTCCAGCCGTGCTCCTCTTGTGACCATAACATCCAAGTTTGCTGTTTTTAGAACAGTTATGCTGTATGCATGTTTCTTGTGATAGTACTCGTGAAATAGTCATACGTGCCTTAGCACTTAGAGTTGGCAATTGTTAGTTTGCTGTGTTTTGAAATTGTGAACGTACACTGCTCTTTGTTTTGTTCTGTCACTTCTTGCCAGTCTTTAGACTCGCACACTCTCTATGTGTTTGAGGAAGACTTGCTGCTGTCCCGTGCTGTGATAACTACAGCAGGTTATCTGCTATAACAGAAGAGTAGGGCATCCTGGATAATCCAGGTATTGGGGCTCATGGTCACTTACAGCTTGTGTAAGACCAAAATTGAGCCCGTCTGTATGTCTGTGCTGTGGTCCGTACTAGCCAGGATTCCAGATGGGTTAATTCTTCATTCAAACGCAAGACTGGATCCATGTGTTCGTTATCTTGCCAAACTCTGATAATAAGTGTTTTGAGTGAGAACGTGGTTCAGAGACTCCCAGACATCTCTTGAAAGGATGGATCTGCACAGGGTTACTGGCTTCAGCTCCAGGGTAGACCAGTTGAGCATTTCTGAACCATGGTTTAGATGCCTGGGATGCATTTCACGAAGCTCCAAGTCAGCTTCAGTGTAGGGTTTATTGAGTTGAGTTCTGCCTGCAAACAGCTCTACTGTTTGCCAGTGTAAGATGGTCCTAGAGTCAGTGTAGCCATGTTCACATCTGACTTAATGCTATAGGGAGCTAAAAATACTTATCTATGCATTGGTAACATGTAGCTGATATGCAACTTGAATTTAAAAATAAAACAAAAGGGTTTATAGAACATGATAAGACAACGTTCATCATAACATGAGGAAGGGGAAGCGAGGCATACTTGTTCTGGATGTCTGCAATATTTTTGTTTCCTTTGATTTTGTGTTTAGCCACAGCAGCCTGAAAGTCCAAGAAGTGAAGAGGGATGTGTGGATCTTCCTACTAAAGAGTTTCAAAAAGGTGACTTTTATACTGATAGCAGTTTACTTTTCATACTGGTGTGACTATTATTTACAATGGGGGGGTTGTAGATTTGGTATGTGCAGAGACGTTGAAGCAAAGCCTGCAGAAATCTTCTTGAAATGTTTATAGGAGCTCATGTGGCTTTGCATTTGGTCTGTGGGAAAACGGTGGGGGAGGCCGTCAGCCTTTTCCTTCAATATGTTATGCTGAAAGCAAGGTGGAAAGCATTTAGAATTTCGAAGTAGCAAACTGCTAACGTTCTGTTTAAAATCAGTACAGACAGAAAAAAGTTTCCTTGGGAAAGATACAGAAACTGCACGAAAGAATGGCTTTCTTCCCTCTGAACTTAAAACATCCTTATTTCGGATGTTGTGACAGGATATGAGGACATGACAACAGTAAATAGTGTATGACTGGAAGTCACAGAGGCTTTACAGAAATATTTTTTTTATTTTATATTTTGTTCACCACTGAAATTTGAAGAGCACTTATAAGTAGGTAATCACCTAGCTAGAAATCTCAATTAGTCAGCCTGGATCTGTGCTCAGTAATTCCTCTTCCATGTATTAAACTAATCTTAAACAGAAGGAAAAAAAAATCTGTTTCCTAAACCCACATTATTTTAAAATATGTTGCAATTGTTTGGTTTTCCTATTAAAGCAGAAACAAACCCCTGCTTTGTTCCCATCTTGGTGGATTTTGTGCTCCAGATGCATTACAAAGATGTTTACAACACTACCAGATGAGAGTTAATCCTCAGTTAACGGAGTAACAAGCAAAGCTAAAGTGAATTGCAAGAGGTACCAGTGATACTGCTGTATATAGAGTCCAAAGAGGTTAAAGATGCATTTCCTCCTATGGAAAGTTGCAACTGAAAACCTAAATGCTACAAAAGGACACACTGTGAAGCTCACTTGCAAATTTTTAGACGTGCATACCAAAATAACCTTTTACCGAATAGAAGACAAAACTAGGAGTAAGGTCAGATATGAGCATTGGTATAGAAGTTTGGATTCCTTTTTATTCTTGGGGTAGGTCAAATTCACATACCTGGTTTAATGGTGGTGTGTATTCATCTAAGTGGTATGAGGAATGCTCCACTCATAAGAAAGAAAATGTAAACCCTGAGAATGGGTTAGAAAAATGTGGTCTTCAGGACAGCAGATCCAGAACTGTAACCAGTTTTTCTTTATTGTGAGGTTTCTTTGAAGTGCCTGAAAAACTGTGCCACTTCACAACACTCAGTCACCCAGACAGGCAGTACTTAAATTTTAAAATGTGCAGATTGAACTAGCTGTGATAATCTTGTTCCATGTAAAATGTTTAACAAAAATCCATTTGTTGTGTAAATAATGTTGGATATGACACACACAGAAGAATAATGCTTTATAGTTCTTGGTAGAGGGTTTTTTTCTTTTTCTCCCCCACCACACAATAATCTCTCTTTATATGTATATGCATGCATATATACATATAGCTCAACGTACGTAAAAGGAAGTTGTTTAAAAGACAAATGTGTGTCCTGTCATGAGTATGAACAGCAGACACAGTAGTTTAGTAGTCCAAGATTCCTTGGAATGTAAACAAATCATTGCTGTTTGAGTGGGTAGGATCTAGCTCTTCATTTGACACTGCTTTAAAAATTGAGAGATGTTCTGCAACTAAACGGTATAGCTGTGGAAGAATTGTTGCTAAAATATGTATATTAAAGAAATGAGCTACAAATTGTATAGAATTCTATTCTATAGAAAGAGGAATTCTGTAAAATAGAGTGGGTTTATTGGATCATAGGTTTAAGTTCTTATTGTAGCTGAAAGGGAAACTGCTTGGAATGTTTTGGCAGCTTTTTTTTTTTTTTTAATTAAAATACTAATCCAGTGCCTTTATGGATCAGGCTTTAAGGATTTTGTAGAACACTCAGTGGAGCAGCTTCTTTATAAGTCTCTTCACGTATCTATATGAAATGGCTTTGAAAGTTAGGGATTTTTTTCAGAAGTGCAGAGCACTCATCAACTCCCATAATTCATAATTATTTTCCATATTTTTGTGATATGAAAGGCTAAGGCTCTAGTTTATCAGAGGCAGAACTAGAGAATACAGTAGAGTCTATCAATTGGGCAATTTCTGTATGTGCACTTTATCAGCTACAGGTCGCACTAGTACAATTACGCAAACTTTAGTTCTATGGAAGCATCATATTACAGTATAGTTTTCATCACAGTTTACTTGATCCTCTGATCCGGCATGAAAAGTAAGTTCTATATAGTTTCAGGTACTCCAGAGTCCTTTCAGAGAGGTGAAGTAGAAGATACTATGATACTTTGAACTTGCTTAACTTTTCTGTTTATTTTTGTAATTATTTTTTAATAGATTTGCTGTACAGGAAGATTGGTTTGGAAAAAGAAACTTTACATGTAAGTTCTTGGTTTTTAAACTTACTCTCTAAGTCTATGCTGTCTCTTTTTTTTTCCATACTTGCATGTACTTCTATTTACATTAAATATTCTCTAAAGGAAAATATTCTTTATGTATGTGCAGAGCCTGTGTATATTGAGACTGTGCAGCTGTGTAGGTTTATGTCTAATTATTCTTTCAAATTTGCCAGTAAATAAATCTTCTTGTATTGCTGTTCCACAGTCTATGACTATTTCAAGACTGTTGCTGCCAGAAGAGAGAAGCTTGATTGTCCTCCTTGAGAATAGGAGACAAAAACAGGGATTATTCTTGGGGCTTTTGATCTAGACTAGAAACCTGTTTGGTTGTTTTTAATGCAGTCTACTGTGATTTCACAAGAACTTGGAGCTTTTAAGTATAAAAGCAATGACTGGGAAAGTTGCAAATGTAAAGTGTTTCTTACGGAGCAGAAACAAGACATGTAATACAGATGACAAGCTAAAAATGTCTTTGTGGTTCTTAAACTTGAGTAGTAAATTTATTTATTACTATGTTGTAATGCTGTTTGGCCACATTTCTGGTGCTAGTGAGATACTTCTGTTTCTGTATGTAGGAGAGTATCCTTTTAAATCCAAAATATTTTGTGTGAATTGCCATGATAAACTGCTTTTAAAGCACATAGTAGGGTGCTTAATTAAAACGGAGACATTTTTTCATTGAAAACGTCAATTAGAAATTCTGAAAATACTACGAGTCAGAAGTTCTTTCATGGTGCTATCCTATAGTAGTAGCATTGCTTTTGTAATACTGCTACTTTCCATTTTAATACATGTTGTACTTGAAAGTAGCAGGTAGAAAAATCTTTCTCCCTTTTGTGTTTATAAAGTCTATGGAAAAAAGAAAGTAAGGAGTTTCTTTCTTTGTGTTTTATGTGTAGGTGGAAGACTCGGATACCCAGGTAACCGAAGAACATAGATCTAGAGGAATACAATGTAAATCTTCAGGAACAATGGATAAAGAAAAATGTAAGTGATACAGAACTGCACAAACTGATGTAAAGCTTTGCTGCTGCAAAACAAAGTTCTACTGCAATTAGGCTGTAATATGGTATTTTGGAGGAAAGAATGGAATATGAGGAATTCCGAACTCCAAAGCAATTATTCTTCTCAAAACAGCTTTTAATACTACACTTAATAAAAACATGGTAACAAATTTAATACTGCATGGAAGTGTATCATCGTAATCTTTTTTGATCATAAGTGAACAAACTTTTTTGTTTAGTCTCCAAAATAATTACGGATTTTGTCCTTTTTAAATAAAACATGGGGAAGGAATATAAAGCTGAGGAAAGCTGATCATCAGAGGAAAATCTAGCCATTCAGTAGTGAGGCTGAAGTTTTAGTGTAACCTTTTATCTGTCTAGAAGCAAAAAGTGAAAAGGAAGTCAGTCCATTGAATGGTATAAACATTTCTAAGTTAAAGTTAAATAAAATTAACTTAGAAATAAGTTAGACATTTTGTTGGCATAATAATTATGAGACTTGACTATGTAGCATCCAAGCTCTGCCATCAACTGTTTTTGTCTTTTTAGCATCAGAACACTTAAAAAAGAACCATTAGGATAATTAATAATGTCATTTTTTTTATAGCAGTTTTTATTCTGCTTGTTAAAATGTTGATTTGATGAAGTGGGTAATTAGAAGCCATGCTGTATTCATTATAGTGTCCCATGTAGCATTAACTGCTTTCTCTGTCTCTGGGTAAGTTAAAGTTTTGTTTCTTGATGTGGTATCTGTCAAATTTCAGTGTTTAGCCTATCTATAAAAACAAAAGCAAAAAAAAACCAAACTCCATCTATAACATACAAGGAACGTGGAATTCTTTTTTTGTAATTGATTTGTCTTCTCTTTTCGAAGAGGGGTTAGCATAACTTTCTCTTCATAGTTTTGTAAAGAAGATGCTGCTTTTCAGAGTCTTTTCAATCCCACTAATGGTGAGCTGATATAAAAGTGGCATCAAAATCTGACGCATGCAGAAGGCTCTTCTGTAGCACTTGAACTGTTGTTTGTTTTTGCAGTCAGCCAGCTGATTGCTCAGGATGTGAGAAAAGATGAGGAGCAAAGTTCCAAAACGAAACCTGATAACATCAAGGTATTTTCAAGAATGTTCTTTTTAACGTTTTGCACTCGTAATGTAAATAAATCTTAAGTTTTTATTTCTGTAGCAGTTTATTTTGGGAGGTATTTTCATTATTGACTGTAAACTACTTTTGCATTCTCTTGAATGCAAAATAACCGACTATAGAATGATACTCACTTTTCAGGGGGGAGACAATTAAAAAAAATTAAAAGGCAGTGGTCTGTGGTGTTGTGCATAGCACCTGAATCCCTTTGAGCTGTGGTGGATCAATTTGCACAATAGCTAGGAGCTTGGGGTCACGGAGCGTTCCTGGAGCCCAGCTGTCCAGTCAGTTCAGCATCTTCACGGCCGTATTGCTCTGAGGTCTGCAAGAGGGTATCAGACTTTACCCGAGTTCTGCATTTGCACTGATCCCTTCTAAGTCAAAACAGAAATTCAGGACAAAATAGATGTTCCTTTTAAGAGTACATGCAGAATATTTGGGACTATCTCACCCACTGATTTTGATGAAGCTTCTCAGCATCAAATTTTTTAAGAGACGTTACAAAATCTTGATGAATAAAATAACTACTTGTGTATTGGGGCATGGTGTTTTTGGTTGGGGTTTTTTTTGTGTGTGTAAATAACTGACAGTGATCTTTAATTTGTAGTAAGATGCTCTTTTCTTTGCTGTTTCAAAATAATGTAGGAAGTTATTCCAGGTGATACAGCAGAAGCATCCAAAGAAATTGATGTAAAGCATACACCTCCTAAAAGTACTATGGAAGGAAAAGGTAATGAAACTGCCCATTCTGAGCAATTTTCTGAATGCTAATTTTTTTTCATTTGAATGATTCTGAGAGAAATTAGGAACTTGATTCCAGTTTGGTCCCAGCAACTTTGATCCCAGTAAATACTTGCATATATCCTCTAGTGGCTGGCTGTTCTCTTTCTGCTATCAAATAATGCATTAGTCCTAGTTCCTTTATGGTGAGAACAGATTGGTTTTTTCTGCCGTGCTGTCACCCATCCACTCCATTCTTGCTTCAGTATGTTTCTTGGGTAGGAAAGCTAATTGCAAATAAATGGGTGGATAGGGAAATAGCACAATCTGGGTATGTGACAAGAATTTCTCCCAACTCTGGCCACTAATAAGAGGTGTCCTTCCATGAAAGAAATCATGATGTACTCACCATCGAAATCAGTCCTGTTTGTTTCAGTAGAGAAACCAACGAGGAAAGAGTATGCAAGTTGCACTTGTCATAGTTGACTTATTAATTGGCCTAAAGTAAATAATAAAAGATGGTGCGTCCACAGTGCTAATGTTGTCTTTGATGTAACTTCAGTCTTTGTGTGAACAGTGTAAGTATCTTCCCTAATGTTAGTTTGACCTATTAATAGTTTTGTCTCTGCAATGAGCATGTTGGCAAGTCTGAAACTGTTCTTCAGTGAGCTTGTCTCCTCAGCTTCCTGTTTCATGGAACATGTGAGAAAATTGAACGGTGGCTTGTATTTATCTTACTATTTTACATTGTGTCACACTCTTTTTTTTTTACCTTAAATTAGAAGATCTGTCTAACTCATCTAGTGTTAGGGAAGCATTCTGTCAGACCAATATATTGTTGCTACAAGGCAAATAGCATTAATTTCTGATGGGTGTTTTTAGGGAATTTTGAGCTATGGAATTAAATAATGCTTTAAGTGTAGAGACTGTGGCTTGTATCTTTTTCTTTGCCTGATAAAACGAAGGTGTACATTTTTTCTGTTCTTGTTTTTTTGTATGTGTGAAGATGAATTTACCATCAAACAGGAAACGTCGCTGGACATTCCTGAAAAGAAAAAGCATGGTCTAGAATCGAATGAAAATTCTCCAGAGGTGAGTGCTCTTATTCATGTTAACTAACTGAGATAATGCAGGTTCACACTGAAAATAAGTACTAAAGCTTTGACTTCACCAATACAGAATTGGGTGTGAAAATTTATTAGGTACTGTAAAGTACCAAAGACTCATGTAGTTCTGCGTCACCAAGTATGTACTTTCAGACCGTAAGACATCAATGGCTGATTATTGAGTTAGAAATAGTTCCCTTCCTACATTTAATAGAACTTGTAAGTTGTATAGAAAGCAATTCTATGGAGTTGTATTGTATAGAAATCACTTTTTCTGAAAACCTTGTAATTGTGATGTGGACAGTTTAGTCACTAGCAAATATGACTCGTCTTTACAAAAATACTACCACTCAACAATTTTAAAACTCTTTATGTTATCTCTTAGGCATGTACTTGTGATATTCTGCAGCAGTGGCTGTAAACAAATGTCTGAACACTAGAGATTGAAATTGTTGCTGGTCCCTAGAAATGGACACAGTTCTCATAATGATGTTAGGTTTTGTTGTTTGCTTTTTTTTGTCTCTAATTTGGAAGTGGAAGAAAATTTAAAGAACAAATTGTTACATGTGTTTACTCAAGGCTTGAGTCACTAAGAACCATTGCGGGGGGGAGACATCACAAGACTTCAGTAGATGCTGAATGAGGCAGTTAGCCTTGTTCCCTTGTAAATGGGAGAAAGTCTGTTATGGGGGATCTTGTGGTCTGAGATCGGGGATCTTTGTGATCTGAATATCTGACCATATTCATTACTTAAAGTTGTATTTCAAAGCTTAAACTTCAAAGTAAGGGGCTTTTTTTACTGAAGGCCCTGGTATATAGAGAACGTCACCGATCAGTATATTGGGATAACTGGAATATCAACTGTTTAATAGCACTTGCTCAACTGTTGTAAGATGTAGCCTGTGCTGTATGGCATTGGGAAAAGGCTCACAAGATACAAAGTTTGTAGTTTTCCTAAGACTGAAAAGATGTGATGGGATACGTGAAACCAACTGCGAGTTGTTGGGGGTAAGAGGACAGAAGACACTCTGTTCTCAGGCATGCTTTGTGCCTGAGGCCAGCCACAGACAATTTTGTGTAATTGGGAGTAGTCTTGATTCTTTTCAGCTATATCAATGGATTTCATAACAGGCAGTGTCTCTTCCTATGAAACCTGCCTCATCTCTGTTTTTAAACTGACAAGCACTACTTCTGCTACTATCTCATTATAAAGATAGCAGCAGTCTTTGTATTATACTGCTCAAACGCTAAATGTCAATTACAGCAAAGAAATATATTTGTCCTGTATTTTTAATAGGAAAATCAGCCTGTAATAGTGAAACGGAAAAGGGGAAGGCCTCGTAAATACCCTCTTGAAGCTGTACAGCCTGGTGGTAAGTAGTTCATAATAATCTGTGTGGAAAAACAAGGAAAATAGTGACTTTCAAGTTCTGAATTCGTATTTCTTCCCTCAGGTGGGGAGTCAAAAGCTGATATGAGCACTGGGAATGTAAGTGCCTTTATTTTGTTTGGGTGCATTTAAACACAGTAATGCAAGAGCCATTTATCTGTTTAACAACAGTTAACGGTATTTCAGAAACATCTTATGGAAAACTTGGTAATTGACTTCAGTCTAAGCAAACCAAAATTATTAATAGCATCTCCTAATACAACTGAACTTTGTAAGCAAATTATACTATTAAGTCTATATTATTAACACTGCAAATAACCTAACAGAATCAAATTTAGTACAACATACTTAATTCAAATCTTACTGGCTAGTAACATACTTGTACACAGGGTGCAGTTCTGATTGTGTGCAAACGTGTCTCTTTAATTTGTGCTGAGAGTCATTTTGGCCTGAAGACTGAGTGTGACTTTGCTTCAAAAATGCGAGATTTTTTTTTCTCTACTGAACCTATCATAATAATTGTTCATAGTAACTCTTAATATTTGTAAAATAAAGTATTGTGTAATGCAGTTGTATTATCTATACTACAATGTGTACAGTTCATTCGAAAGATAGACACATGCTGGTTAGTAACTTAAGAGCTCATGAAACATACCTCTGTCTTTTAAGACTCAACAATATCTTAATTTCTTAACCCACATGAAGTACATTGCTAAGAAAGTATTCTTTTGGGAGTGTTTCTGTAATCCGGTTGGATTATAACATAGGGTAGTAATGGATCAGGCGTACTTGTGGAGTACAACTAGTTGTATTTATTCTGGTGGAAGGCTCCTTTCTTCAGAATTTCTGTATGTCAGAATCAAAGTTATTGCACAGAAAAGAGGTGATTTTAAAAACGAAGTTTTATTGAAACTCATGTTTTCTGTTTGCTTGCCTGGTGCTCTGCCAGCTGGCATGGGTGTCAGAAGTCTTGGGGATTTACCTGGGCTATAGACAGCAGGAGTACTCCTCCCTGCTTCTTCTGTCCCTGTAGCTTTTCAGACAGCCATTTGAGTCCTGTCCCTTCTACAGGTCTGATGGAGTTTTGTTTGAGAATTCCTAATCTTTCCTAATAGACTTTTTCTTTCCCCAATATTAACTTAATGAAATCTAATTTAAACTGGTGTGTCTTTTGGTGTTCAGTTTTTTTGTTTTGTTTTGATTTTTTTGTGGGGTGGTGGTGTTGGTTTTTTTTTTTTTGAAGTAAGAATTAAAACTAATTTTAAAATCCCCCTCAAAATAGGTACAACTTGGCACCCTTAGCACTGGAACAGAATCGTCTTGTTCTAGTTTGACTGTTCTAAAGGTTCTGTACCTCTTAGTGATGAGTGATCGGTGTGTCAGTTAGTTACAGGCTGGCTTCAGGAGGAGCAATATCTGCCCTCCATCGGAGATAAGGGTTCTGTAAGGTGAGATATTATCTTTGCATGACAATTTCCCCTAGGCTGCTTTGAGATTGTGTTGCTACTTCAAAGGAAGCGTAGACATCCTAGTGTAGTCGTTCAATAATGAAAGCAACTGGATTTTTTTGGACAGTCATCATAGGAGATTACATAATTATACATAGCTCTTTCTGCATTTAGAGTAAATACCAGATCCTTGTGATTTGTAGTTCTGCAAATCTATGTGTGATGATTACATGAAGTGACTGCACTGAACTTCCTTTGTATTGTTGATAATTAAGTTTTAAAAAATGTAGTTGAGTGAAATTGTTTTTAACTTTGTGTCTTTTATTGCAATAACTAGTGTCAATTCGGTTACTGAAACTGCTATGATTTCTAGATTTGCAGATACTATGAATGGGAGCAAGTTTGAGTGTTTATGTACTACAATCCTGGATTTTTCCAATTTTCTTTAAAAAGCCCTTTTTTTTTTTATTTCAGCTGCAGTTCCCTATCTTTGCGAGTAGAGGAAAAACACCTCAAACAGGTAAGCAAATGATGCCTGCTTTAACTAATAAATGATGGAAGAAATAGAAGAGGGTTTTCAAGAAAATCACATGGGTCTATCCTAAACATCATCTTTGGCAGTCAGTATTACAGTATTCCAGTGGTGGTAAATGGAGTTGAATCCAGTTGGTGTCCGGTCACAAGTGGTGTCCCCCAGGGATCGGTGCTGGGGCCGGTTCTCTTTAATATCCTTATCAACGATCTGGACGAGGGGATCGAATGCACCCTCAGTAAGTTTGCAGATGACACTAAACTAGGCGGGAGTGTTGATCTGTTGGAGGGTAGGTTGGCTCTGCAGAGGGATCTGGACAGGCTGGATCGATGGGCTGAGGCCAATGGCATGAGGTTCAACAAGGCCAAGTGCCGGGTCCTGCACTTGGGTCACAACAACCCCAAGCAGCGCTACAGGCTCGGGGCGGAGTGGCTCGAAAGCTGCCCGGCAGAAAGGGACCTGGGGGTGTTGGTGGGCAGCCGGCTGGATATGAGCCAGCAGTGTGCCCAGGTGGGCAAGAAGGCCAACAGCATCCTGG
>VXBO01001858.1:394205-417362 GCA_013400135.1 Rhinoptilus africanus | reverse complement strand
TTAATGGTTGGACTTGATGGTCTTAAAGGTCCCTTCCATCCTCACCGATTCTATGATTACCTGTGAAAACATCGGAATAAACAGAACAGCAAAGACTCGTCCCTAATTCCTACTGAGTTTTATGTTAAAAAGAAAGCAGAACTTATTTCAGAGATGCAGCAGCACTGTGAAGTGCTGAATAATGCATTGCAAAATATACCAAATAATTTGTGTACACAGGCACATGGCAGAGCTTCAGAGGTAGGTAGGAATCCTATGAAACTGGTTCTTAGTGACTTTTCCGTTTCTGCTTATTTTCTTTCATACAGCAACTATCAATCACACTTATTACATTAACTGTTTTAAAATTTCAAACTTTGTTCAGTTAATTGGATTATCTGTGGATATGTGTCTAAAAAGCTTAGTTGGGGGTATTTCTTTCCCCTTTCACAACTGCTGTAAGATATTTATAAGATGACAGCTTCACTTTACTCAGAAATGTACTTTTAGTGCTTCAAACTAAAGTCAAATAAAGTGAGATACTTTTCTATTTCTCTCTCTTATTCATACCATCTGTGATTTGTAAGAGGTCAAACCTTGGTGAATTTTAGCTGACATAGTTAATTTTTCGCATGCATGGAGTCTAAACTGCACTGGTTGTTTTAATGTGTCTTTTTAATTATTGGCATTCATAAAATATACTTTAAAGGAAGCGGATGAACCTGAAAGGCATGTTAAAAAATGGTTTGTTAACAAATACAAACATTCATGCAACAAATCTGAGAAAGCAAGTCTTCAAAACAAATCTTGTGGAGTTCCCAAAAGTTCACGTTTCTGCAGAGGTATTAATCTGGCTGCACTGCACATATGGACTATTTCCTATTTTCTCTGCATTTGTTAAATGTCAGCTTTAATCCATACGCTTCAAAATTGCCTCTGGAGGGTTAGCTGGTGGTTGTGTGGTGCTTGGTTTCTATCAACTGCAAAGAGAACAGACAAGAATGTGAGAAAGATGTAAAATTGCGTTCTGGTTTGCTTTTTGTTCAAAAGGACAGACACCTGCCAGTCTACTTAAAGCTTAATTTAGTCTGTTAAGTAACACTTTGTTTTCCAGGTAAAAGGCTGTTGATGTCACGGTGATACTAAGGCGAGCATATAAAGTGGATGAAATAACACTGTTAAGCCTTTTGTCATGTGTTAGCATTCATACGAGAAAAGGGGTTGAAAACCCCTGCAGTGAAAAGAAAGCAAAGTGGAATCCCCCTGTGCAGTTCGCTTACTCTGCTAATTTCTGTCTGTTCCGCACAAGGGTTTGCAACAGCAACAGAGTCACGTGCAGAGTGGGCAGCGGAGAGTTTCTTTTCAAAAGTCAGTACAACTCGCGCGGTTCAGAGACATCTGGTTTCTGCAGGCAGCATCCTCCCGTAACACTGACACTAAACTTGAAACTAAGATTATTTTGCACTAATCAGTGGTTGCTGCTGTAAAGTTAGTAAAATTTTTAGGTACTATAGCTTATTATTTTTATACTTGACGCAAAAGTACTGCGTTTTCATGTCTTAAAGAGGGTTGCATCTGTTAAGAAAGGCATGTCTTGTACTTACATGGAGTATTCCTCTATCAAAAACCATTTTGCTACAAATTTGCCCAAATGTACCAGAATTTTGAAGTATCTGTCTTTTGAACACAGCAGAAATAGTAAATATTGGTTGTATGTTAGATGTATTTTGTGTAAAATACTTAATACACTTAATGTTTACTTAATACAGTGGACAGTCCTGTGTTTGATTGTGTTTCTTTATTGAATAGTTAAGCATCTTTGCATTTTATTTCTTTTGCTTTCGTGTAAAAGGATTTTCCCCATAGCCTTAACAAAGAAACTCCAAAAAACTTGTGTGTGAATTTTAGTACATGTTTCTGCTCTGAGGTCTACTTTTAAGCCGTTGCATTGACATTCTTCTGTTTGTTCTATCAATCTGATTGGTGATAGGTTTAGAGTTTGTGTTATCTCTTGTGTAGCTTTCAGAAAACAAAAACAGGCAACAATTTTATGGCAGGGGAAAAAAGGTATAAAAACTTGCTTTTGTTTTATGTTGCTTCGCTCCTTCTATTGCTAAGGATTTTTATCCTTGCAGTGTTGCAGATAATTCTGACAAAGCTCAAAAGCTTTGTAAAATAATCTGTTTCTTCTCATAGAGTTAGTCAGGGTAGAAGTGCGAAGACTACCACAGAGAGAGGCCAGTCTGGGACACGGGTTGTAGGTTTATAAACGCATTTTAACATGCACAGCACAGGCCAGTCTGTAAGAAGTACTGAATTGGAAATAAGAAGTGCTTCAACAGAGACAGTCATGTGATTTGCGTACCAGGTATTAGACAGGTTTTAAGTATTGTCTTCTTGAGCTACAGCCGTGTTGGTTCTTCAGTATGGGCATAGTTAAGCACTAGAACAGATTGCCTGGAGAGACCATGTTCTTGCAGATTTTCAAAATTGGATTGAACACGATCTTGAGTAGTGTGATCAGATTCATTAATTTAGCCATGCTTTGGACAGGAGGTTGGACTAGATGACGTCCAGAGGCCCTTTCTAAGCTAAATTTTTCTGTGATTCTGTAATTGGTTGACAGTAGTTAAAAGGGGTAAGTAACTTTTGCTTTAAAAAAATTAATCATTGTTCCAGTCTCTGTATATAACAAAATACAACAAAGCCATATTCTAAATTAGATTGAGACTTTAAATGTTTTCTGAGCTTCTGGGATGTTTATGCAAAGTTGACAGTTTGAAAGAACTTTTTAAACTGATTGGCAAAAGATTTGAAGTTCAGGATTAAGTTTTGTTCTTTCCTTTTAGGTACAGACATATCTAATAAGAAAGAAACAACAAATGTAAGTGCAACCATTCTCATTTGTAAGTTTATAAGCAGTATGTAATGAAAAATTACCGTCTTCTATTTAAATTAAATTGTTCTTGTCTTACTTGCCTCCATTTTATTTTGTCAGGAAGATGAAGCTGAGAAAGCAGAAATGATTGTGCGTAAAAGGGGAAGAAAGCCCAGGCGTTCTCTGGTTCAGTCAGAGGAAACTGGTAAAAACATGAAACTGTGCTATTGCTGACAGAATGAGAAGATACTACTGTGCCTTTCAGTTTACTAATAGCAACAAGATAAGCTTTATTCAATTTTCCTTTCTTGAAGAAAAATCATTGAGTTACAGCTAGTGTAAATATTATGTAAATATGTGTAAATTGCTGTAATCTCATGTCAGAATTGCTACATGCCAGATGCTTCTATAAAGCCTCATGAATTTTCTATGAATTCTGGCTATGAGCTGCGTAAGTAAACGATGGTGAATGTGTTAGCAAGATTAAGTCAAACAAGTGTGAATTAAAAATGTTGAAGGATAAAGGAAATGGAAAATTACTTACTTAAAATGGGATTTGTGAATAGAATACCTTTTCTAAACTAAGTGTCCATATCCTTTTGGAGGGCTTTTGGAAAATTATAGCACATGTGTAAAATTTTACATGGACAGAAACATTGGAGCCAGAAAGAAAACGTCGGAAACTAACGTCTTCTGAAGATGAACTAAAAGAGCAGGAGGAAGCTGAGGAAGATGATGGCGAGGAAGATGATGAAGCACATTCCGGGGCCACAACTAGATCAGCCACAAGATTAGAAGCTCAAAGGTAACTCTGTGTGGAGACACTGATAGCAAAGGGTTTTCTACATTGTTCTCAGTTGTTGTGGGGCTTGGGGTTTTTTTATTGCTTGTGGGGGGTTTTGACATGGGGGTTTGGGTTTTTTTATTTTGTTTTATTTTTAAATTGATGAGAGTTTCCCAAATAATTTTGGTTCTAGTTCTAGTATCATTCTTCTAAAAATACAGAGACAAAAGGGGAGGCAGGGAAACTGTTAGGGTCTAAAAAGACATACTTGAGTATGTCAGAAGGTAAGAATTGGTCCCATTGGCAGTCTTCGTCCTAGTGATGTCTCAGAAGCTGTGTCTGAGGGCACTTAGTTCTGTTAGGTAAAAAGGGACCTCTGACTTGACTGTGCAGTTCACCATTTGATATTTGGAGTTGGAACACGGTGAAAGTGTAATTTTCCATGTCCGTTTCTTTTTCCAAATATTATCCAAGTTAAATACGTGAATCTGCAGCACTGGAGGACTTCATTTCTAGTGTGGTGATCTGCGAGCCCAGAAAGCAATCTTACTGGAAAAGACTAGCGTGGTAGCGAGAGTTGTTTTCAAGAAGCCATTCTTCATCTCCCTTAGCCTAGGTCTGCCTTTTTGTAGGCAAACTGAATTATAGCAGAGCTCATCCTCTTGACTTTGTTATGGAAACAAAGAAAGCAGCTTTGGGAAGTTACAATTTATGTTGCTGACTCTCAGAACAGAATTGGAGTCCAGGCTTGGGGTTTTATATTCGTGGTGAGATTTCTGTGAAATCACTGGATTTACTTTGTTCCTAAAGATATAATATTATGTGTTAGCCTTTGGGGTTCGTTGGAAGCACTGTTCACAGTAAGCTCTTGAATCCATAATTTCAGAGCTGAATCAGAAAATAGTTTTGTAGTCTTTATTTAAATAAAAATTGCGAAGGTTTACCACTAAATTGTAATGAAATTTTAGATACTAGTGTTTTCATTCTGACTGCTTGTGGAAGCATCTGCTTTTTGATTTATAGATGTGTGTGTGTGTTTTGTTTCTCAGCTTTCCAATGCTATTTTTCTAGCTCTGACTGTAACAAAGCATCTCTATCGTAAGGTGCTGCAAACAGTCTGCGTTTTATAAGTATCATTTGGGAATAATTCTGTGGAAAGGGCTGCTTCTTCATCTGCAGTATTGTTGGATTATTAGCTTTTCTGACTGAAGTAACCTGGTTTCCAAACTATGAAGTTGATCACCAGTAACCAGTTTTTCATGTTTCTGAACTGGTGGATACTGAAGCTAATACGAGTTCTTTATGCTGGATAAGCAAATTCTCTTTTCTTCTGCAGCCTGTTTGCCTTTGGTTCTTTTGTTCTGCTGCTGCTACAAGCTATTCTTTTTAAACATGGGCATTTATGTACCGGAATTATTGCAGATTCGGAACTAGGATTTTTATTTAGTTAAAGACTAACTGTAGTCAGTGAAGTAGCCTTTTGATTCTGCATTTGATATGAAAATACACAGCTCGGCATTGCAGTTTGTGTCTCAAAGCATGCAAATATTTTTTTTTTCACTGTTTCTTTTGGCAACTTTGATTTATGTGTTGCAAATACTGTGCAGTCTTAATTTTCTACACTTGGAATGCAAGAAGAAAGTGACTTGGTAAAAGTATTTTGTTATATTTACATTCATCATTCTTTTGTATTACAGAAAGCAGCCCAGCAAGCCAACCACACGTGCAACTTCTAAAGGCAGCAGTCCAAGTTCAGTTTCTCCTAGAAAACGACAGAACCTAGCCGCAAAAAAAAGATCGCCAGGTGATACAAAAATTAATAAATCTCCTCCATTGACACAGTAAGTATTAAAGTTGAATCCACTTCTATTATTTGTTTTGGAAACCACTACGTTGATCCTTTCCTTATATGTAATATACTGCCTCAAAATCTGAACAGCAGTCTGGCTTCATGCTGTTCTGTTCTCTTGTGATATATAAAAGCTTTTAAAGGATTTTCTTCTGTTTACGTTTTTTCTTTTTCTTCATTTCCTTAACATTTTGGAGACCAGAATTTTTTTCTTTCCATCCTCAAAAACCTCTTGGGAGAAATCTGAAAATGCTGTTATGCAGTATTTTAACTTGAGCTGTGACTCCTTCTTGAATGTCGTGAAGAGCAGCTGTAGTTCAGGTTAAAGTAATATATGATGACATAATTCTTCAAAGATCTTTCTAAGATCAGCTGATAAAATGGGAGAAACTCTGCAGGTCCTTATATTGAGTTTTGAAAATATTTCCCTTTCCTTCCTTCCCTGGTACACTTTTTAAAGTTGAGATCACAGTATAAAATCCCAAGGGAGTAATAAATGTGATGCACGGTTGCTATTCATCTTGTAGTTTACCTGTGAAATAGGTTATGTGCCAAATACATTTAGTTGTCATCGACTCTGAAGTGTGGCCGTGTCTTCAAACTGAACCTCAGGAACACGTGTATCGTGCACTGGTCAGCTGTGACGGTTCCCCTCATGTTAATTTCTTCACATGGTTATGAATGGCCAAGAGTTTAAGTCACGCTTCTAAGTGGTTGCAGCTGAAGCACGGTGGGCTTATATACGGATGCTTAGAGATGAGGGTACATGATGGCTGCCCCTTACTCCCTCTTGTGTATGTGAGACAAGCCACTGTTGCTATTCTTCTGTCTTTGTGAGACAGAGTACAAGATAATGTAGTTCATTATATTCTGTTAACAATCCACAAGTCTTTCCAAAAGAAAGAGGAGGAGGGAGGAGAGCTCTGGCCTCAGAGTCTACATCTGGAGCACTCTCCAAGATACAGAATCAGGATGTAGTACCCTGCTAAGTGGGATGGGAGAGTGCAAGGTCTCCCTATGGTCTCTGCTGGTATATGTTGTTTTAGTAGTAAGCTTTTAACTTTTTTATATCCGGATAATTCATCAGAGGTGGACAATTGCATCCTCTAAACAGGGTTGTGACTGACCACCCTTTTTGTTTTACACGCCCTACCATTCTTAAATAATTATTACTAATCCTTTTCAGGTTAAAGGCACAGTGTACCAAGCGTAAAAGGGAAGACAGCCCAACAGTGGTACGGAGGAAAGGCCAGCAGAAAACAGAGGAGACACCAGTAAAGAAAGCAAAACGATAATCTTTACCAGCTAGTGCTGTTCATGGAAGAGTCGCAAGAAAAAAAAAAAAACAAACATCTGTGCTTCTATTTTTTTTAAAGCAAAGGGATTTGCACGTGCTTGTTTCAGAGGTCTAAGTTAAACAATGCAGTACTTTTAAGTTACATTTTAAACAGCTTTATAAACTATTGTTTATACAGAATATTATGTACATTTATTTCAGATGAAAAATAAGTTTACTTTGTATCTGAATGAAAAACAAAGTAGTTATATATTTTATCACTCACTTGGAAAGTTGGGGTTTCCCAATGTGACATGCTAATGCAGATGCTTCCAACCCATGAGGCACCCCTGGGCCTACTAATACAATTTGTATATAAACTTGTAAAAATAGGTTGTATTTTACTCTGTGTATGAATCTAATCAATGATGGACATTTTATTTATTATATGGAAAGCATTGGTCTGTAAACTTTAGTATATACCTTAGGTTTTTTTAATTATATATTTTACATTCTATGCAGATGTCAGTAGGAAACTTTCCTTCCGCTCCCCCAGGACTGTCTTAAAACCTGAAGTTCTCTAAAATACACTCAGACAGTTGGTAAAGTATTTTTCTCGCATGCGTTAAAGTAGTTTAGCATAGTGAAAGGGACTTGGCTCCTGTCTGTTCACATTTGTGACAAAGTATAAAATTTAAAATGTAATCTTCATAGATTATATTTTCACTTGTGAATTTACTACCAACCTCAAGAAACAAATAGTATTAGGTTAGATTTATTCACAGTCAGCCAACGCTACCCCGAAATTAAACAGTTTTATTTTGCAACTAAATACCTGTTCTTTCAGTATTCGTCTTTTTCAACAGAGGGACCCATTGAAAGCAAATGTCACTTCTCCTGACTATAGAGCTTCAGCATTTTACGTTACATTTTATACGCAGGTATTAAATATAGAACCTGGTATTATTGCCAGAATCTTTTTTTAATGTATATTAACTCTGGTAAGAGCAAATGTTCAAGTGAAGTTGTATATAAAGTTAAACTTTTCTTATGATCAAATGTGTCTCTTGTTATGATGTGATGAGTTGCCAAACAATCTGAGATTATTTTAAGTGTTTTGTTGATATTCTGGTTTATAAGTAAAAAGGATTGGGGGGAGGGGGATTTTACTCTTTTTTTCTTTTTTTTCCTCCTTTTCTTTTGTGAGGTTTTTTTTGAACTTGTTGTAAGGCAGATGTTTCCGTCAGATATTCTGCTTGGTTTCTTACTGAGATTTTTATATAAAAATTATAAAATGTTTGCCAAAAATCTGAGTTGTAATATTTTATTATCATTAATTTTGCTGTGTGTTGCTGTGGAACTGGTTTTTACAAATGTGTTTGGTTGGAGCCGTATCTGTAAGCTTTACCCGATTGGTGTCTTCAGATGTTTACAGGTGCTTGTGTTTTAGGTATAGAAACAGTAGGGGAAGGACCTAACCCTTTTTTTAGGCTTAGTATACTATAAAAGCAGATGCACGCGTTGTTTTTGTACCTGAGCAAACCTGAGTCTAAAAAAAGGAAACCTCTTTGCTCGGAAAATTAACTCCTTTTGATTTCAACCTGAACTCTGCTGCCATACCTTGCTAACATACTGCCTATAGGCAATACCTATATGTTACTACCACTAGTGTTTATGCACTTCTTCATACACAACTGTAAGATAAGATAAATCTTTTCTTTTTCTTTCCTTTTTTTCTCCCTTTTCCACTTGCTGTGTGCAGAGACCAAAGTTGTAGATTTCTTCTCAGCCTTTGTTCTGTAAGGCTGAACAAGCCCAACTGGTTTTTTCCATTGATGTTTTCTAGACTTTTGATCATATTTGGAGTCCTTCCCTGCATCTGCTCCAGTTTTTGTTTCCTCACACCTGAATTCAAGAGTGAGATTGCTCAGGAGGTTCTGAGGGGAGCCCCCCACCACACAGTACCTTATTATCATTTATTCTTCTCTCTCCGCTGGTAGTACCTCTCCTGTTCATACTTGTGTATTTCACGGGCACATCTCTTCTGAGGGATTATAATAATTGACAAAGCTCCTACTCAGAAGTGTCAGATTCTCTTCCCTGTCTGTTGTCTAATGATCTCAGTAGAGAAATACAACCCTGCAGATCAATAACAGTCTCTGAGTTTAACCTGTTTAGAAGGTCTTCTACTGTCCTTCCCTTAGTGATGGATGACACTAAGGAAAATCTTCCTGTCTATGAATCCTAGAACCATAGAATCGCTGAGGTTGGAAGGGACCTTTAAGATCATCAAGTCCAACCATTAACCTGCCCTGACAAAAACCACCTCTAAACCATGTCCCTAAGTACCTCATCTACCCTTTTCTTAAACCCCTCCAGGGATGGTCAATCCACCCCCTCCCTGGGCAGCCTATTCCAATGTTTAATAACCCTTTCAGTGCAAAAATGTTTCCTGATATCCAATCTAAACCTGCCCTGACATAACTTGAACCTGTTTCCTCTTGTCCTATCCCTTGTCACCAGGGAGAAGAGGTCAGCCCCCATCTCTCTACAACCTCCTTTCAGGTAGTTGTAGAGGGTGATGAGGTCTCCCCTCAGCCTCCTCTTCTCCAGGCAAAACTGAATGCAGTACTCGAGGTGGGGCCTCACCAGTGCCGAGTACAGGGGGATGGAATATGGAATATAGAATATATCTTTGATCGTTCATTAAAATATTCCATCATACGAAGGCATCAAAGGAAGTATCTTCCACCAAGCGAGCAACTTTTACTTAAAGGTAGGAGGGGAAGTGCCAATTCCACAAACTGTTTTAACTTACGCACACTTTGCTCACTGCACGGTGGTCAGAGAACAGCAGCATCTTGTTCCTTTTCAACAAAATAGACATTTCTGCCAGGCCACATCACTGTCCATCCGTGTTTGGAATTACTTTTTTTCCTTTGTTCAGTAGTTTCAGGTGCTGTCATCTAAATTACTATTATACTTTACAGGTACAGTAGTGGTCTGCTGTATTTAAGCATAACTTGGGCATTGAATATTTACAATTTCCAAGCGTTTCATACCCTCTGTCTCCCAGAGCCCTTCCTGAGCACAAGGAAGGAGGGGGGGCAGAGGATTGTTATCCATCCCGTTCAGAATTTAGGCTTGTCGTCCAACTTGAACCTGGACTTATGTATAAAACAACTATGTTTTCCTACTCAGTGCAAATTTAGAGAGTTCAGGGGGAAAAAAAAAATACTGTTCTGCACTGTGATGAAACACAATGTCCTGGAAGTGTTTTATGGAGAGGTTTGCTTGAGGCAGTTTGTTGCCACCTTTAGTGCAAGAAAAAGGCTACATTTCTAAACCACTTGGCTATTATTTTTTTTTTATGTTACAGTGGCTCATTTTTTTTCCAGCTTCTTCTCTTGGACCTGCTTCGTTTCTCTGAGTATTAAAATAGTGAGTGAACCAGAGCTGTCCTGGTGGAAGATGGAGTTCAAGTCCCCCCCGCTGAGATTTACAGAGCAAGAACTTGAATCCTGCTTACCATTCCTCAGCTGACTGTTGGCTAGTTGTCAGTATGTCTTCATATTTTCTAGTATGTTCTACTTGAGGGTTACTTACATCTCTTTACTGTCTTCAACCTAAAATACTATGGGGTTGTCTACTGTATAGATTTTAAATCACACAAATGGATTTTGGTTGGTTGGTTTTTCTGTGACGGTGTTGTTTTAAACCAACTGAAGGGTCATTAGTAAAAGTTCATTCGCAGTTTTCATTTTTTGAAGGGCTCTGGCAAACTTGTGACTCCTGCAACTGGTGAAATTTCCCTCCAGAACCTGATCCAAAGTCAGTAGGTGCATTCAGTGGCTGAGGCAGAGTTTTTGCTGATGCTGGCACATCTCTGAATGCCTCAATTTTCTGTTCCAACCGTTTCTCTAGGAACATCTATTTCTCAGTTGTTGGGGTTTTTTGGTGGTTTTTTGTTTTGTTTTATTCTGGGACATCTATCCCAGAACACACGTCCGCTGTTTCTTCTCTCTCAGCCTGTGTTCCGAGAGCATCGTGTGTACAGAACAGCCTCTGGCCCCGCTCCCTCAGAGGCTGCGTGCTGTGCTGAGCTGCCTACATCTGCCCAGAAACTCAGGAAAAATTCATCCCATAAAACCTGGCAACCAAGAGCAGCAAGTGCTCATGGTCATAGCGACTACCAACAGGCGCCCGCTACGATGCAAGTCCAATGCAGGCTCCGGTGCCAGCACTGAAAGCCATCAAAGTCTGATACCCATATCAAGTTCTGCATTGGGAAAAGATCATTTGCCACCACAGGCTCTTGTCACTCCTTGCTTTTGGAAGAGGTAGCGGGACCTCTGTGGTGCTGAGAGTCACGGGTCTGAAGGGAATTGCTGCCCTGAAGCTGGGATACGCCGAGTGACCTTCTACATATCCTTCCAAAGCAGCATTTGATTTCCTTGGAGCTGTACCTGTTTATATTGTAAAGAGTGAATTTAACTGGTAGATTTTTTGTTCATTTCCCATGGAAGTCATTCCATGTGAAATATTTTCATTTTCAAAATTTAATGTGAACACCTTAACAAAGGGAACTGTACATACCCATACTCCGAGCTCTTGATAACTTAGGTATCCTCAATGTTGCCTCCTCGGTCATTTCATGTACCGGCTCAGAAGACTCTTACCTTCACGACTTCAACAGCCTTCCATCTATTTCTTTTGCTTGTGGCTTCGGTTCAGAGGAAATCGCCCGTGTCAGCCTTCTGCAGGTTTTTGGCAGCTTCTTAAAGATACTGTGCTCACTTCTTCCAGTAGATTCCTTGTCCCAGCTATGTATGTCACACTCCATTACTTCCATCAGCTTCTCAAAAATCCTGAGCCTGTTTCAAGCAGAGCGGGTTTTTTCTACTGAAACATGAAAGTTTAAACACCAAGGAAATACTATCTACATTCTAGTCTTTGTTTCCAGATCCTGATATTGCACCAAAATCCCTTCAAAGGCTATTTCTGATTTAAACTCCCTTCCTCTTTCAAATCTCAGCTTTTTAGCCCTTGTCCTTGCTAACTTTGTGAATAAAGTCCAAAAGAAAAACATAATAAAAATAAACGTCTCTCTGGGAGTCCCTAGATAGCTGTATTTAAAGCTAGGAACATAACACTCTTGCCAAACAACCGGGGAAGAAAAATATGGTTTGAAATGGCCGTAACTTAGTAGGGCAGGAGTAGATTTTTGGCATTGGCCATGCAATTAATTAGCCCTGGGTGGGGTTTCATGGTCGGGCTGCAACTGCATGGCACCTTTCACCTTCCCTCTTCTTCTGCCCCTTG
This sequence comes from Rhinoptilus africanus, assembly GCA_013400135.1. NCBI lineage: Eukaryota > Metazoa > Chordata > Aves > Charadriiformes > Glareolidae > Rhinoptilus > Rhinoptilus africanus. Next base: position 405,274 of record VXBO01001858.1, on the reverse strand, counting down.
GCCGGAGCCTTCCGCCGTGCCAGTGCCGAGCTGTGCGGGCTGAAATCTCCTCTACAAAAGCAACCCGGCTGATGAGCTTTGTTTGCGGTCGGTTTGCTGAACCAGCCGTTGCTGGGGCTGCGCGAGCACCGCTGCCTGCACGAGGAAGATGGCCATGTGGCGGAGAGGGGATGTGGAGCCACCCTTCCATCGTACCGGGGATTGGGGTACGCTCAAGCTGGTCACCGGGTGCACCATTAGCTCACAGGCATTTATGGCACCTACGTATCTGTCTGTAGCAGACACGGACTGGAAAGCAGAGGTGAAAAGCAAGTGCGGAAAAATTGTTGGAAGTACTTTGCTGGGAGTGGGGGCTGTAATGCCAGCCCAGTGCTTGCCCTTAGCTTAGCTTAGCTGTTATTAATTGAGCGTTCGCAGACACTAAGGTAACTCTGCAGAGAGTTAACCGTGGAGGTGAGATGCAGGTGGACGGAGCGTGCACATCTCTGTCCTCACCACCATCACCTCTTAGCAGCAAACTCAGGTACTCCGTAATCCGGAAAAGCTCTCTGAGAGCCCTGACCTCTAGTGTTACCAAATACATTGAAAATAAATAGGATTTCCACTGGGGAGGTACAGACCGCTCTGTGAGCCGTGAGCTCAGCCTGGAGATGGCGTACCTGCTGCAGGTATGGTGAGCTCTCTTTGGGGCCTTTCCTCATGGAAGGACAACGTTGATACATGGCTCCAGCAAAGCCACAGACAAAATGCAGCTTAATCGGCCAGTGGGAAGAGCATTAAAGTACAAAAAGCTCTACCACGTATTTCAGCACAGTTTGGGCCCTCCCTTACTAGCGAACCACATGAACAGACCAAAATTGTGCTGTATTTTTAAGCACAGTTCCTTTGCTGATCACACAGCCAGGGAGCGCAGGCGCTGGCTGTGCCTCTGTGCATGTACTGAGGGTTTAATTGAGAATAACGGAGGAATATCAGAGCTATCACTCTTACTGGTAGCCGGACAACTTAACTCTCTCATGCTGTCCTTTCCTTCTCTAGATTTTATTGTAACATGTCACACAGGCAATGTGACGCTTTATATAAGTCAACGGATATTAAGATGAATGAATAAAGAGGAATACACAAGAGAAAGATGCTCAGTGATCACGTTCATGATACTCCAGCACCAGTCCCAGTATATAAATTTAAAAATGTTAAAATTAAATAGTCATTCCTGCTACGGTGCCCAAAGCAAGCAGAGATCTGGAATGAGACTTTCCTTTCAGACAATGATAGGTTCACTCTGCTCTTTTTATATAAACAAGAGCTAAGAATTGCTCAGTAATATAGTGCTTATTTAACTCCATTGAGCCAGGATTTTTCAGGCTAAATAAATAGGCAATATAAGGCCACTTTAAAAAAAAAAAATAATTAAATGGATGATAAAACTTCTTTCAACTAATTTTGAACTTAGAACTCTATTTGGCCCTCAAGCCCAGGAAATAGCCCTTGGGGGAAGCTTTTATCAAAGTAAAACGTGACACCCGCACTCCTGGGCATGTTCCTGGTGAGATGCCAGCTCCTGTTCCGGCTCAGAGGAGGGCTGGGTGGCACAGACCGAGCACAGAAGTGGAAGAGAGAAGCCACCAGGGACACACAGGGAGGGCTGCTGGGCCCTGGGGCGACGCTGGGAGGTTGTACCCATCCCTGTCCCCGCTCCCTGCAGCGGTAGGTGTGATGGGACTGCCAAAGAGGGGGCTGGAGGTCGTAATTAGTTCATTTCTCTATGAAGATGCAGCACCGACAACTCTGGAAGTCGCTGTCTGGCAGCCACTGTCTGTGAGGAGGCAAAGCCCGGCTGATCCTACAGATTATTCCAAACATGTGATGTCTAACCAGACCCTACAGATGTCCAGTGACATCAACCACCCCCACCCTGTGTAACCTAACCCTTGTTGCTCATCAGACTTAAAACATTTTTAATAATCTGAAATTCTCTCTTGCAATTTGTGCCTTTTATTTCCTGTACAACCGTATCTCGTTACAGCAGGGCTCTACTCCCTTGAAGACTCACATTTTACTTAGCTAGTTTTGTTAATTTTCTGTTTTCAAGAATCAAAACCGTTTTTGTTCTCAGCTTTCAGGGTCTCATATATGTTCTCTCCCTCTTTCCTCACTGAAAAAGGAAAAAAAAAAAAGGAAAGAGAAAGAAAAGGAGGAACAGCAAGGAAGCCTCAATTCAGAAAGAAACACAAAGCAAAGTTTTCTTCTGTTTTGAAATAAACCCATAAACAAGGGAACTGATCTACATTAAAATAGCTAGAGGTTGGTTTTTTACACTGTTAAGGCACCTATGTTTTTCTTTTTTTCTGGGTTTTTTTTTCACACAAAGGCTTCAGGTTTTTGCCCGGGAGTCAGGCTTTGCCGGTACGCGTTAGCTGGCATTAGCCTGGAGCTAACAGAACAAGGAGCCTCTCCAAGTGTAGCCAAGAAAGAAGGCAGGCAGCTGTGCCATATAACACGTTCAAGGGCTTTACTGTTGCAGGCGTATTGCTAGCTTCATTTTTCTTGCCTGAACAAAACACTGTCCAGTGGCTGTTATAACCTCGTAATAAATGTTCATACAATTTTATTGTCTTTTCAGAATTAGGGAAGTTTTGCTTCTGAGAACAGACATAGGCTCAGGGTGTAAAGTGCTAAGTACTTAAAATACAGATGGATAATATTTGCCACGATGATTATATACCACGATGGCACTAATCCAAAATGGAATAATCCATCACAAGTGAACACAAAGACAAGCAAATGCTACCACAGCAGTGGATGTGGGGGGGTGTTGTACCAAGGCGCTCTATGAGACAGAGGAGGAAAATTCTTCCATTCCTTCCTAGCGCTCTCCTTTTTCAGACTATAATAAAATGGTTTGGATTCTTTTATTTCACTTTTCTAAGTAAATTCACCTAATTCTTCCCTTGGGATTTGTCAGTTTGATTTCCTGAGATAATAGGGTTGTTCAAAGAAAACAGTTGACGCGGGGCTTCCTTCCCAGATCTAGTTCCTTTGCTCCTCTCCCTCTTTTCACACCTTTCTCAAACTTTCTCAACTTTTATCGCCTCTTTTCCTCTGTAAAAAAAATAAAGAATGGGAAAGTGACCAGAAGCTTTTAAAAAGGAGAAAGAAGTCCAATTACTTTTGTTTTCGCTCAAGGGCATCAGACTTGACACAGTCCCTCTGCACCAGCTCTTCAGCTTTCACTGAGAGAGATGGTGTGGAGCCAAAGTGCAACACATCCATTGGACCGATATTTGCTCCACGCTCGCCCAACAGCTAGAACATCACGTCTTGGTCTGGTTGGGATCTGGCAAGGGTGAATATACTAAAATGTAATGAGAAAAACTTTCAGCACATTCCAATAAACTGTTAGGGGCCAGAATCACTACAAGTGAGAGGTGAAGATCTTGGTGCTGACAAACTCCTCGGAAGCATCACCATTGTGCCGGTGAGGGAGCCAGCCTTCTCCCAGCAGGGCTGAGGTCCCGCTCGACTGGTTTTGAGGCTTCTCCTGTGTTATGATTTGTGGAACCTGCAACGATTTATTGTCAGTTAGACAATTATTCTATCACCCGATAACCCCTCTCCACCTGGGAAGGGGAATCAGGAAAAAACAAGGAAACATGAGGGTCAAAACAGAAATAGATTTAATAGAATAAGACTAGATCATTAACATGAATAACCAATGAACCAATATTGATCCCGATACAAGTAGAAATTATATGAGGATTATACTCAACCCATTCTGTCAGCAGGAAGCTGTGCACTCCCAGGATTGGACAGCAAATGTCGGACACTGCGAGCGCTGCGGCTTCAGGAGGACGGGAAGGACTCAGGAGTCCAGCACTGGGGCAAGAAGTTCTCAGGATCACAGCCATCGTAGAAGAGGAGACACCTCCTCAGCAAACTTTCTAATTTATGTTGAATGTGATGTTCATGGTATGAAATAATCCTGTTGGCCAGCTTGGGTCGAGTGCCCCAGTCTTGTTCCTCATCCCCACACCTGGCTAGCTTGAAAACACTGAGACCTTGAAACCCACATACCACAGCTGGCTATAAAGTAAATATTTTCACAACTTCAGAGACTAGAGTCTTCTGAAAATACAGTTTTCCCAAGCATTAGAACAGGACTTGGTGAAAAGTAAAATTACTGAAAGAGAAATTAATCCTGTGTCGCTCAAAGCAGGGCCCCCATCCTTCTCCTCCTGCGAAACCCACACCTGGAAGGCAGGCGAGGAACTTGCCCCGTTGCAGAGGGGGGACACTCTGCGAGCCCCTTCTCCCTCATCACACCCTTCGGTTTCCGTGAAAGTCGCTCAGGGAGGCTTTGGGGGAGGAATAACGCGAATCCTCCCCGGGAAAACAATTGCTGGGTGGCAGGTAAAATGGAAAAAAATACTGGTTTTCCCCGCACAGATAGTCCTAAAATAGCCACTAGATGGCAACGGGAGCCCGCCGGGTCGCACACCGCCCGCGGGGCGCCCAGAGCCCGGGGGGGGAACGGGGCCAGGCCAGTAAGGGCACGACGGAGGAGCCAGGAGGGGCTGGCATGGGACAGTCCCTGGGGCCACCGCTGCTTGGACACCCCGACCTGCCGCCCACCAGCTCCCCCCCGCCTGCTGCGCTGCGCACTCGGCACGGGACGCCTGCCACCCGTTTTGGCAGGAATACCTATTTCCAACTCGATATCCATGAATATACGGCAGAGCATAGGTCTAAACCCATCTAGCGTTATGTTTATAATACAATATATGCGTATTAAGTTCCATATAACAAGAGTCTATGTTTATAGGCCCATCGAACTTCTTGAGGAAGGAGATTTGGAGGTTTATTAGAAGCTCTCTGTTCCAGTCACAGATACCTTGCCCAGACCTTCCCATTTCTCTCATTTTCCAGACCCCTGTTCCTGGCACTTTGGCGATCTAATTCCCTCCAACCCCACTTCTCATCTGACCTGTCTTGTGCTGCTCAGCATCCATTTGTTCCCATCCTGTGCCCTCCGGTTCCCTCACAGGGTTCCTCTCAGCTCTCGGTTCTCCCTTCCTTTCCTCTCCCCCTTTCCTTTTCCTTTCCCTCATCAGTTTGTTGAATGCTCTCGGATCAGGCAGGCTCTGACCTCTCCCTCTGCCCATGTCCTCATTTTATTTGTCCCAAAGTCTTTCCTTCGGCTCTATTTTCCCCTCCTCTCATTCTTTTTGCCATGACCAAGAATTTTTGTGGATGGCAAAAGCACATAGATGTACTGACATCCAAACAGGTTAGGCACAGGCTAAGAATAGAGATACCCTCTATCTGCTGAGGGTAAAGATGATAAGAGAAGTTGTGAAAATATCAATCAGAGCAATTACAATCCCCTTTTCATTAGCCATCCTTATTCCTCATTTTTTGCAGTTAACTCTGATGTGACTGGAATCACCTTTCAGGATCCCAGGACCCAGCAAGCAAGAACTGGGAGAGAGTCAACATCCAACCCCAGCTGAGCCAGCAGGTGGGAAAATAAAGCCCCTTCTTGAAGAAAATCATCAAACGCTCTCTGCATCTTGCACGGGGGATTTCTGTAGGTCAGCTGGAGCCCAGATGCTAGGGCACAAGATGAGGGATGCATATCAAAGCTAGCTACAGACAATAATATCCCAATATTTTCATAAGCTGATCTTATCACGAGGCTCAGAATCAACACTTTTTGAAAAGGAGTTTATTAAATGCAAGAGTATGGCACTGAGCTGTTCACGAGAAATACCACGACCGCACGCCACGTCCAAAGGGCGAGGGCTAGTGAAACGAAGCAATGCAGAGATTCCTGTCTTGACAATGATTTGTAGTGTAGACAACGGGCTACTTTTCAGCTACACAGCTGGTAGTCTTGTCTTCTCCTCACTGAAAGGATCTTACTATCTCATTATCCAGGTGTTCTGACATTTAATATGCTCGCCATAAAAGCAGCTGCTACCTTAGACCAAAGCAGTTGCATGACCTGCCCGGGCCTGCTTCTCCGAAGTCACCGTGTATTAGAAAGTAGCCCTAGGAGCTGTAGTAGTGCTCCTGGCCAAATGCAAACCAAGAAGCAAGGCATTAGTGGTTGGAAGGTGGAAGTTCTTCCATGCCAGGTACTGACGTAACCCCCACAGACTTGCAGGGATGGCAGCTCTTCTCTCTGAGGGTGCTGCCGCTCTTCCAGGATCTGACAACAGTTCTCAGGGCTTCGGGGTCAACACACCTTATGGCTGCAGAGATTTCCTACAGTTAGCTCTTGAGGAGCCACTAAAAGAGCTAAACTAAACCCTGTGAATGAAATACTATTGTATGTGAAGGTCCTTTGCCTTTGGACAATTTTGGTCCCCTCCATGATAACTATGGGCAAAGCCAGAGTTCTGAATATCAACTGATAAATACACAACTGATCAACGTGCATATGTACCGTTGCTGTTTGGGATGGTCAGTCAGACAATTACTGTGACAGTCCAAGGAGAATCAGACTACAAGGACTTTGTTGCATACTTTGCAGAAGACTATACGGGAGACATCTTTTCGGAGCTATGAAGTGTAACACTTTGCTTTGCTGAGAGTTGTATTTCCTGACGACGGAGCACATCCAGTGCAAAATAGCACATTCCCCTGCACAGCCCTTCTCAAAAGGAGTCACTTTGACACCGAGGTGTTGCACAAAGTGTACAGTATGTGACACAAATACACATCAGAAGTCCTCCAGAGATATGGAAGGACAGTTGAAAGCAGCGTTTTTGCATGAAGATCAGGTTTTAATGCTTTCTACAGGCAACAGTGGTCTTATATGGAGGTGGAACGCTGAGTGTATAGAGAAAAGCGTGGGGTTTTTAATCAGCCCTCATAAAATACAGACAGTACTATAAAGCACGAGAAGACCACACCACGCTCTACCCTCTTTCCCAAGCAGGGAGAGCAGAAAGCTCTAATTCCTTCTGCCAACAATAACCTCATCCATAGCACAGGAAATCTCAACTTGCCATCTTGAAAGCATTACCAAAGTGTCCTTCCAGCCAGCACACCACTCCTTTGCCTTCACCGTTTCACTCGCAGGCAGGTTTCTACATCCTTTTGCTGTGAAAAACCTCCTGGACTGTCTTGATTTTCCAAGGGATTCATAACTGACATTTTGTCTACCCACATGTCTGGTGCCTCCCACATCACAAGAGTTTTCCTCTAAGTCACGAGAGTCCTTTGGTTCTGGAGACTTCTTCAACCACCTCATTTACTCTCGTTCATGTAATGAGTAGGGTGCAAACTGCCTTTGTCCTATTACATGTTTTTTACTCTTTGTCATCTGCCTTAATATTTTTTCCTTCCGTTAGGTAAATCCCAAAATGCGTCTGGCTAATAAATTATAGAAATAGCTACTTCTATGACAGAAATACCCTGAGAACACTGTCAGGCTGTGCTCCCCTCAACACCATGAAATGCTCAGGAGGAGACAACCTATAAATCGGAATCTCTACATTTAGGCAAAGACAACACTAACGAAGATGGGAATTCTCAGAAGAGAGAATGAGTGTCATAAGGACAAGACAGGATGTATATTTGCAGTCATCCATAGCTGACACGTTTAAAGTCTCTGTTCTCTAAGATACACACAGAAAATATGAACAATATCTGTATTGCCTGCAGACAGCCTCTTCACGTTCTCTAATTTTCAGGCAGACAATTAAATTTGCAAGTGAACTGAACAAAAGAGGGTCACTAATTTATTTGTGAAGTTTATGTAAGTATTTGTATTCTCGCTGAGCAAGCCAAAAGAATTAGTGATTTAATGTAAAAGCTGCGTTCAGATGAAATGTACAGTCACTGTACATACAAAATCATTGCCAGTGGAAACAACTCACAGAGTGAACCTGCTAATTTCCCTAACTTCATAAACCCAGCACTGGATCCAAAGTCTCCACACTCAAACAGCTTTGCTTGGCTGCTCCACCATGGGCTATCGGGCACGGATTGTGGCAAGGCCAACGCCATGGCCGTGTAAGGCGGCTGCAGGGCTGGACTCACCTGTCACACAGCAGGGAGAGCTGGGGGGCTCCTTTTCCACCAGGTGTCAAAAAGCTCTCAGAGAGGCTGGGATCCCTTTAGAAAACGGAGCTACCGTGGAACGAGGTGCTGGGTCTAACCTGCCTGGCTTCCCCCTCTGCTCAGTGGAGGGATGGCTCCCAGGGACCAGACCAACCACCCTCTGCAATTACCTGGTGAACTCACGCCTCTGATTTCTCTTCAGACACATGAAAATAATCGCACAGGCCTGGATCCAAAACAGGACAGACATACCACAATTCTCATCTCTGCAACACATCACGTTTGGGGTACCTGAGTCCAGTATTGAAGCTCCTGAGTCGGATCTGCTTCTCCAAGCAGGCACCCTGACAGGCAGTGCCGCACACAAGGGACTGCCCAAGAAACGCAGAGAAATGCCATGTCCTCTCCACAGTTTGGGCTTCCTATTCAGGGCGAGGAGGAGGCGAAACAAACAAGTCCTTGATCTCAAGTTTGGAAATTTTTGAGTAATCTATGATCTGTGTAAATTCATAATGGATAAGTCCCAAACGCTCCCAGATATTACCTTTGATTGGTGTCTGCTCATGATATGAATAGTAAAGAGACCAAAAAATCAATAAAAAATGACTGTTGACTTGCTATCAATAAAGATGTGTCTCTTAGACAAAGATCTGAAATCACTTTATAAATGTAAAGAGTCCCAGTATCCTGAGAGGCCGACAGGCTTACTGCGTTTAAGTAGGCATCAGAAGCAATAAAAATATTTAAATGTTGCCCCAATGTAGCCACTGATTTAATTAGCAAGTTAGTACATCATATGTGAAAAGTGAGGTCAGCTATTTCAAACACAAAGTAGGAGAGGTTATTACTTCTTTATAGATTGAGGAGCGATGGTAAAGGAAACCTGGAGTTCATATGGTGTTGGACCAAATAAACATCAAATGATTAATCTGTGCTATGAGTGTTCTTAAAAGCCTAGAGACTTACACACAGCAAATGTGTCTAATGTAATATGGTGCATATTCATTAAAATGCTCTAGTAAATAATAAGAAAAAATTCAGAATGAGTAGATAGACCAGATCCTGCATGGATGACACACATATATGACCTGGTTATAAATAATTCAATCTGCTTCTATTTCAATTTTTCTATCAGAGAAATAAATAGACTATCCCTCCCCCCCTCCTTTTAAATTGCTTGAAAGATATAGGAGAGACAAATACAGTGGCTAAATATCACAATATTTATTTCACGGAAAAAATAAAAAGCTTTAATTAATGACTCTGAGATGCATCTGGCCATTTGGATATGCTGCTTTGCTTTTCATTAGTAAATCAAGTTAATCTTGTCCAGGTTGTCCATTTCTATCCTACAGATAAACAGGTCAGAAGACGAGGAATATATAGCCATTTCCTGGGGTAGCAGAAAAAGAAGGAAAGAGTCAAAGAGAAGATTTATCTCAAAAGACGGTCTCTCGCTGGAGCACGGTTGCAGGACGGGGCTCTCGGTGCGTACGCAGCTAGTGGCCTCCTGGCACCAAGCAGAGGAAACGAACGTATATCCTCAGTCTTTTTTTGGGGTGTGATGATGAGATAGTCCGTATGGCTTTTCCTTTTCAGGGTCTTGCAAGGAGGAGTAATTCAGGAGAAAATCTGCCATGCAGTGAAATGGTAATTTTGGTAGTACTGCACGTGGTGCTCTGCATGCCAAGCCTTCACTTTGTATTGTAAGGACGAAGCAACAAGAGGGACATTTGGGTTGGTTTTCCCAGAAACAGCAGCTCCAAGCAATAAAACTGGGCCAAACCGTGTCACCACATGTACCCAGCCAGCGAGATTCAAGTGTTCCTTTCGGTTTGACTGTAAACTCCTATAGGAGTGTTTGTGTTTGAGCCTCCCAGCCTTAAAGGACACAGGCTTTTCCCCATGTAAGGAATACGAGCAGAGAAGGGGATTGCAAGCCAGCTATTAAAACCCATTAAGCTAATTTACTAAGAGGTTTTCAAGTGAGTAAGAGTAAAGTTATCATTGTCAACATCATATTTGCACGTTCCCCAAGTTTAATATTCAGTCGGATTCTAAAAATCATCCAGAATTTTCTCTTAATGGTAGGCGGTGTATCCTTCTCTCAGGGCAGTCCAGGAGCATCTTTCAGCTGACACCCCAGCAGCAACCCGGCATCCTGATGTCAAATGCAAAAAAGCAATTTGAAGGCTGAGTGTTGCAGCAGTTCATGAGGTCCCCTGTGAAATGCATGCAGAAATCCTACTGGAAACTTGGTTTAGAGATGCAAAGCAGTCACCGACTGTGTGGCTATGGTTACATTTGCTGGGAAATAAATTGTTATTATTTAAGAAACAGAGTCACAAGTTGTTCAAAAGCAGATGACCCGAGATTTTCCTGCAAAACCAGCAAGTTGTCCGGGATGCATTTATGTGCCTTTGCGGCACGGCCAGAGAGGAGCAGAGCCGAGGTAAAAACCATGAACCAACAGGGGATTAAAATTCCTTGCAGGAAGAAGCACGCTTTGTACCACCACCGTCTTCCACCAAAGCCCCTGGAAGACCCAGCAGGAGACTCTGCAAGTATTTGCGTCGTTCTGTGTGTATCAGGAGGCAAACTAGGAACAAGTCTGGCGAGACAGCTTCCGTCTAGGAAAAAAATATCACCTCTAATTAGGTATGGCAAAGGTATTACCTACCACCACGCAGGCTGTGGGGAGTGCTGCCGAGAGGGCTACAGAGTGGGGTAGCCCTGGGCCGTGAAACTCCTTGTCCTGTCTCAGAACTGAGTCAGGACAGAAGGGGAAGGAGCTGCCCTGGCTCTGCTCCGAGAGCTGGTGCATGCAGCCTACACCACTAATTAATTTCCCATACTGGGCAAATCCTGCCCTAAGGGAAAGGTTATAACATTTCCTTGTGCAAGCTACGGCCACCCAGGGGACCATTTGGGTGTTTTTATACCACGTTATATATTGTAGAAAAAAGCGTGTGTTCTTTACAAAGGCGCTTTTTTTTTTT
>VXBO01001858.1:342884-382028 GCA_013400135.1 Rhinoptilus africanus | reverse complement strand
CCCCCCAACTCCGGGAGTGACCGCAGGGAAACGGCCCCGCAAAGCGGGAACACACCGAACCCCGCCTTGGGCAGCTGGGAGTGAGGAAATGGGGTTCTCATAGTCTTTTTTATTCTAACGGAGGAAGTGGAAGGATTTCTCCATCAATGTGCTTTAAAATAAGGACTAGAAGGATCGCCGGTCTGAGGCTCCTCAGTTCCCGGCGAGGTATTTGGATTAGGAGGTTTATTCCTAGTTAAACTTCCCCGGCACGTCTGAGGTGTTACGGCAGTTTCCCCAAGAACTAAACAAAATACTTTCTCAGCCCTCCATTTCCAGGTAAAGACGACGGAAAAAACCCCCACCATCCCACTAAACGTTAAAAATTAGGGGACTGCGAGTCAGCTAGTTCCGAGTGACGACCAGGAGCCGGGGCTTCTCCCCTGGGAAAGGAAGGATGGTGTGAAACACCCCGGTCCTCAGGCGGACCCAAACACACCGCAGGGGAAGGCGACGGGGCCGCCGGGGGAGCCGGTCCCCGCTGTGTACCCCCGGCATGCGGGACTCCAGCCCCGCGTCTCTGCCACCCCCCGGTCCTTACGTCTTGCAGGTCCCCTAGTGGGATCCGGGATCCTCAAACACCTTCCTCCCCTCGCCCCCCAGGATCTGCCCGATGTTCGGACGACGGGAGAAGCGCTGGACTTGAGTGTCCTTGTTCAAGTAACGGCCCTCGGTGGAAGTTTTGCTCGGTTGCAGCCGGGAGGTCGAGGGGGTCCAGAACCGCATCACGCAAAGGCACAGAGCCGTGTCCCTCAGAGGGCGCAGGATTGGGGCTGGGGCGCTGGGAAAGTCCTCATGGACACCCCAGCCAGAATCCCCCAAACTCAGCAGAACGATAATTGCTAACGACCTGCATTGAGTTTGGACACACGGGTGTGATTAAAGGGTCTTTAAAGCCTATTTCCCTACCGAGACTCTGCCCGGTGTCTGGGCTCCAGGTAGCTCCGCTTCTGCCAGGCTTGGTCCGGGGCTTTTGCCACGTTTTAGATCACGTTCGCACCTTCTCCCCTCCGACCTTCACTGGTTATGGTGAGCTTCCGAAAACAAGCAACAAGACAAACCCATTGAATTTAAGAACTAATAAATACATTTTCCTGTATATATTTCACAAAGATTGGGCTCTTACTGTATCTGTCACTCTAGCCAGCTACAGAGACTGATGATATATGAATTTGGGAAAAAAAAATAAAATGAACCTGTATCTCTGTTCTTTGTTAGGATAACCCTAGGGAAAGAAAAGCAATGTTCCAGCGACAGAAAATCCGTTTTCCTTGAAAACTTTGCAAGATACATATTTTTTAATGTCTTAACACACCGTCTTTAACTTGGAGATCTCAGAGATCTGTGTGGGAGTAAGACCTGTCCTGCAGAGAGTAGTTTTTTTGTTTGTTTTTTTGTTGTTCTTTTTTTATTCCTTCTGCAGTGTATTTTCTAGGTATTTTGGGAACACGAAGGGCTCAGCTTCCTAGCAGGATTTCCACAGGGGTATCAAGGAAAGTACGAAGACCTCAGTGCTGCTGGCGTCCGTCCCCCCTCCCGAGAGGTCCGGCTGAACCAGGCTGCAGCCCCCTCCTGCCTTGGTGCGTGGTGTCTGACACTGCCATCTTGTGTCCTAGACTTTCACCGATTATTGACAAATCCAGGGCGGCGGGCACTAAGTTTCAATGAAAAGGCGCAATTTGCAAAGGACAAGGTGTAGCTGAGTCTGCAGCCAGTTTGACCACAAAGGGAGGCGCCAAGCACCCGTTTTATTTAAGAAGCTAAATTTCAACATTTTAGCTTCTAGCTAAAGAGCAAAGTTTAAGCATCATTGAGCCTGTTGGATCTTCTCGAAGGATGAGCAGGGTTTTTTTGCATCTATCGTGGCACAGCTCAGGCTTTCCTTGTCTACGAGGTCTCTCCAGTGGCACTTTTCTTCTAGTCATGTTTATCATTCTCTAGGAAGAAACTAGTAGAGTTTAATTATCCTTTGTAGACACAAACATGAACGTCTCATCAATAGTTTTCTGTATATTTTCTGCCTTTGCTACCATCACTGTAGCCTCAGACAAATCTATGCAGGTTCATCAGGCAGTTTTGGTGAATGGCTTCAATAGGTAAAAACCGCATGAAAGAGAACAGCTGAGGAAAATAATTCAAATGAGTCGAGGCAAGGAAGTTTTACCCTAGTGTAATCATTTGAAGGGACTGGCACAGGCATGTGGACAGTGAGCACAGACGGAGCTGAACTGAGGGTGTGAGGGTGATATACCTGTTTTATGCCCACTAATAAACAAAAAAACATTTTTGGGAGCTGGAAAGGGAAGGGTGAAATGGGGACAATAGAGACATCTCTGGAAATGCAGAAGGGCTGTCAAACTGTGTCTTTAACTTTAAATTATCTATTATTTTTCCTTACAGAGAAGGCCTAGTGGCATGTTAAAGATAATGACACAAAGTTTATTTAACGTTTCCTGACTTTTTTTTTTTTTGGTGTGTTATGACCTAGATTACTGAAACACGGTTTTCTTTTTTAATTAAAATAAGTATAGATTGCAAATCACCGTATCCTTTTAAAAGTATTAAAGTCATATAAGAATGGTGCAATTAGAGTAAGTGATGAAAACTTTCTGGTCAGGACTTCAAAACATGTCAAATTAATAATGAACAACTTGAGTAAGGTGTTGCAAATAATGTTAATTAAAAATGTCCGCGTGCAGTCCCTTTGAGGGCATGTGAATAAATATCTAACAGTTTCTATTGAGGTCTCAGTTTATACTGAAAATGAGGAAGTCTTTATAATTCATAACTATTACAGAGTCTTTATGAATGGTCTTTCTCATATTTCCCACTGGAAACCATTAGATAATCTGTTTTTATTATACAGAGCCAAACATTTGGCTTAATATTTTTGTTTTAGAACAGACCACAGAATCGTGGGGATATTAGCCATCTCATAATTTTTAGGGGTGCCTTAAAACCATGTACATTTATTCCTGTCTTGAGAGTTTCTTAAAGTTACAATCTTTGATCCTTGTTCTCCTAAAAATGTTACCCAAGATACATATAAAACAGGCATTAAAGGAGTTTCCTACTCTATGTTTCTTCATTAACCATCTACCTTACCACCCACCAGTGCTGTGGATTTAAGAGTCTACATAATTGAGTCTGTAAATTAAAAAAAAAATCCAGACAGCTGGAGCAACCAAGCAGTAGATGGTACATTGGTCTTAATGTTCTCATATTAGCACATTAAACAAGCAGAAAGTGAGCTTTTAATTATGCCTGGGTTTTGTTTTTTTTTTTTTGTGGCAACAAGATACATGTCTTTCCCTGGCCTTCTTGCAAAGTCAATATATTTTGGGGACTAAAGCTGAATTAAGAGAGAGAACAAAAGTGTGTGTATTGAAGGATTATTCTGAGTGTCCAAGAAAGACTGTAAATAGGAAGCAATGAAATTCAAGCGCAATCCAAACTGATGTTCAGTGTTCTAAACTATGAGTTATTCATCATTTCAAACTGACAGCTTGTAAATGTAAATTTTATTAAATGCAGAGCAATAAAATTTTGTAAGTTTCTGTCATTTTGAATTTTAGTGGCTCAGATTGAAGCCTCCAGCCTTTTAAATCACAACTTGTACCAGCACAGCTCTAAAGCATTCACCACTCTTAAATGCGTGCTTTTCAAAACCTCAGTATTGCTTTTGCTCACAAAATATCCTCGTCAGGATCCAGGTATGCATGTCTCATGTCAATGATAGGCTGACAGGCTCATGCCCTCTGTTGTGTTTACACTGTATATCGTATAAAGCTTTCTTCTCTTCATTCTCACTAGGCAGAAAATAAAACAGGGTTAGCAGTGATATCACCCTTCAGATCAGCCAGATTTTCTCCTTTGATCTCCAAAAAGTTTCTTTGCATGCACACGGCAAGGGTCTGGCTCAAGGATCCTTGTTTTTCACTTGAGACAAATATTGAATACTTCGGGGCAAATGAAAACACACTAACACCTATCATTTAAAGCTGAAATCTAGCAGGGAGTATTTTGGAAAAGTTCTTGCATGACAAAGTGATATCAGTGGAGATCTCCGGTAACATTTTAATGGATAACAGCACTTGAGGAGAAGGCAGTTTTGTGTAGGCAAAGGATCGCAGGAACTTGGCCAAACAGCTCAGACATTTATGAGACCAAATTTTTTTTTATATTTTTTTCAGAAGATTACAGCT
Source organism: Rhinoptilus africanus (assembly GCA_013400135.1). NCBI lineage: Eukaryota > Metazoa > Chordata > Aves > Charadriiformes > Glareolidae > Rhinoptilus > Rhinoptilus africanus. Next base: position 377,784 of record VXBO01001858.1, on the reverse strand, counting down.
GCCACAGAAGCACCAAAGTGAAGTGACAGAATTGCACAGCATGCAACAGGTTTGTGTTGGCCAGTAGGGATCTAAAATCCAGCCACTTCATTTGATGTGCTCCAGCAGTCACAGATACATGTCAGTGTGCGTGGCTGTGGGTGTACCTCTACATTCGTCCATTTCAAAGGAACACTATCACCTCAAATATAACATTTTATTCCAAAAATGTGCACTCTAATTACAAGTAACTGTAGAAAAATCACTCCAAACATTTGAAATTGTGTTGCTTGGTGAGAAAGATTAAAGAGCCAGCACATCTAATTGTGAGTTCCAATCTCAGTTCTCATACTACTCTAGATGTGTATTTTTCATGGTATTTCATCAGGTCCACGCAATAAGCTGTGCAAGCTCTTAATTCATTGACTAGATTGCCAAACTGAACATTAATTTTAGTCTGTTATTAACCAGGGTGAACTTTGCTTGAGTAAAGTAAAAGCAACAGGATCTGATCCACTATTAGATGCTAACAGGATCTGTGGTGGAATCCTCAAGGCACTGAAAATAATACCTAATCTCACATTAGGAATAGTTGCATATTCTCAAAGCCTTAATTGCAAGGTTTCATCTTTGTCTACTTGAGTACAGAATTAGATATGCAAATTCTGTCATAGCTGTTGCTTTTAAATTTTCCTGATGTGCTTCTCCTGACTATCTCTTCCGTACTATTTTCTATATTTACCGGGTTGCTAATACATCTCTACAGCTTGGCTAAACAGAGATCTGAGATAATCATGCCATAAAGCTACTCCAGCTCCGTCAAGAATGCTTTTAGTTTTGGCAGCGATAAATGAACTACCCTCTAAGATGTAAAATTTCCTGGGAGGAAATTAGTTTGTGAGCACACAGGCTAGCATTGAGCAAAAGCTTTTTGGGAGAGTCGTAACTTTTGATATACATATCAAACGAAGAAAATTAATACAAAGTAGAGTTTTGAAAATCAGTTATCCCAGGTATGTAATTCTGCTGGTCATACTCACTTATGGATTATTGGCAGTTCTGATTTTAGTTTGTCATGTTCAGTAAGAAAGATGGACAGGAAAAGTACCTAAATTTTAGCCCTTTGCCATTCCAGCTGAGATACATTACTAGTGAGCTGTGAGCTTTACTGTTGTAAATAATAACAATAATATCCAAGAGAGTATATTTATTAGAGCTACGACAGGCCAGCTGCTGAACTGGACTGTGCTGCCCAGCTGCCCTGCCAGGACATCAGCTCTCCAGTTTGCTGGATCTCACGGTAGCTGAAGTGGCGGCAGGGATTTGTGCCTGGCCTCACTGCTCATGTCACGGCTTCAGTCACAAACAGAGATGAGTTCACGTGAAGGCATGAGGCTGTGGTGTGGGTGAGGTGTGGGCGCATGTTCGCTGCTGCCAAATCTCTTGCAGTGGTGGTAATTGCTGGCAGAGTTGTGACAGCAAATAACAGAGGGGATGATAACGTTGGGAAGTGCTGCAGCTGTTTGCTCTCCGAATGTGAGTCAGAGCCCCCTGTCACACTGGGCAGTGACATGAATGCCTGTCAGGCACAACAGACATTTCAAAGCTGATTAAGACATGTTACATTTACTTATTCAAACGGGGATCATTTTCTGGCAAAGTACACCAGGGTAGTTAGCGCTTCACTCATCTTTGACTTCATTCGCCAACAGGTTGCGCTGAAACGGCACAGCTGATGGATGGCTGGATGGTTTGTGGAGGTCACACTAGGCTTCACCCCCTCTTACTCTCTATCTTACACAGTCTCTAACAGCAGTACATAGCTGAGTAGGAGTCTAATAAATGGCACTTTACAGACATTTCCAATTCATTTTGGACTGGAATAGTTGCCTACTCAAGAAAATCAGGCTCTGCAGTAAGTGTAAGTCTACTTCTCCCACAAAAGTTTCGCAGCAAAGTGTGCCTCCAGTCTGAGTACACCAGACTGAGGTGTAGACCTGACTGCATTGATCATATATTCACAGCAGCTAAAGTCTGTAGTCAGGCATGAGGATCTCAATTCACTAGGTGATGCACATGGGTACAGCCAATAGATCATATTTGCTCTTCAAATATTGCAAATTGCAATCTAGGAATAAAGAAAGAAACAGAAACTTGCTGCAGTTATGGGGGAGAATTTTATTCAATGCGAGAGACAACTGTACTGGATCATCAGTACCTTCCAGCTGCCAAGACACCTATAGACAAGGAGGTTGAGCAGTGAAAGAGCAGAGGAGTAGACTCTCATCTCTTCACATCTGAGTCCTTGTGTAATCAGACTGCTAATGTTTTTTCCCATGCAGTATGGGAGATTCTTGAAGAGCTATGCAGATGCATAACCAAAATAATTTGAAGTTTAGAGAGATCTCTTTCTGGAAAAAAGCTCCTGGAACAGGGATTAAAGTTTTGCCAGGTGGATCACAACCCAGAATATTTTTCTGTGCTATACAGAGACTAGTAAAATAAAGCTTAGGAGTCTGGGGAACTAATTAGGTTTGAGCACTCTGAAAGCATGGTTGGTATGTGCTGCAGTGAACGCAGAACGGCATGTTTAAGTATAACAGTCATGACTATAACAACTGCAGTTTAGTTTTGGAGATAAACGTATTTTTGGAGAGGTCGAGGTAGGAAACCCTGAGCTCTAATCTTGCCTTTGAGGCTGACACCGCATATGACTTCAAATATGTCAGTTAGACTTGGCAAGAGTTGGGGGGGTTGCAGTGGGTTTCCCCAGTCAAGATTCATTCCACTCATGCATGCGCAGTTCCTTGGATGGAGATCAATAGCAAATTATTACTGTTGGAGAGGCTGATCATAAAAGTGCTTTAAGGAATATATTCACTACCACGGGAGCCTTAAAAATAATTTGCAATTAATAATTTATTCAGAAAATTGAGTTCGTCTTCTTGTGAATTGTTCACATGTAGATCATATTCACAGACTGATAGATTACATAAAGGCATTTACTGATGTACTCCCAAGGGATTTCTCTTGGCATAAAGACCTCCAGGCAAGTGAAAAATAGGATACATTGCAATGCAGGTTTACTTCATGTGTCAGATTGACACGATGATTTTCTTTGCTGAAAGATTTTTTAGGCAAGGGTGGTATCGTAGACATCATCTATGCGGACTTTGATAGAGAGTAGCTACTCATTAAGTCAGAAAGGTGGAAATCAGTAGATAAAGTGAAGATGGGAGAACTAGCTAAAGACAAAATGATGATGGATGTTACTGTCAGGAGTATCAGGTTGCAGAGGATGGGCTGCCTCAATGACAAGCTTCAGGTGCAATCTTGTGTAATGCATTTCTTAATGAGCTGCCCATGAACAGCAGGATTGGGCTGGTAAAATGATGTTGGGAAGCTATAAAGGAGGCTCAAGATATTGGTCCAAAAGAACTGGATAACTCTGTGGTCTGAAACACTTTATATGGGTAAGATTCAGCCATATAAAGTGCAAGGTCATATGCTTGGAAACTAGTGACTAAATTCTCAGGAGAAGATAAGACATTATAGCTAAAAATTTAAAAGGAGAATGAGATGACTACTAGATCTACTGGAAATGTGATTTAATTGTGAAAAAAAGCAAATGCAATTGTAGTGCTCAGTAATAAAAGCTGGGGGAAAGAAGGAAGGAAGGGCACATTTGAGATTATGGCATTTGTCTTCCCAAGTAACAGTTACACATGCTGAGTCTCTGCCTTCCACGAAGCATCTAAACATCTACCTGCTGATGGGAAGTAATGAATGAATTGCCTTTTTTTGCTTTGCTTGTGCGTGTAGCTTTGTTTCACTCACTAAACTGTCACTATTTCAACCTTTATTTCTTGGGTTTGCCCTTCTGATTCCCATGTCCTGCTGAGGGAGAGCGAGCAAGTGACTGGGTGGGAGTTTATCTGTCAGGTGGGGTCAACCCCCTAAATAGAATTTAGAACAAACTTCCAGCAAGAGAGGCAGGAGAGAATTACTCTCCTGCTTTTGTGACTGAACTCGAGGGTTTCCTTCAGGAGCTCAGTAACAGGTCACCGGCAATTCAGGTGGGTCTTTCCAAACCTGCAGGCCTTGGTGCTAGAAAATAATCCTGGAATCGTTTTCTACTTTGTTATAAAAGGAAGAAAAGATTAATGTTTTTTTATTGGACTGGTAAGAGGTAAAGACTGTGAGTAAGACCGCTTTCTTCATTATTCTAACAAGCACTGGGGCTTGGAGTTCCCAGTGATCCTCTATATTCAGGTTGGAAACTTCAAATTTGCACGATCCTCTCAGTAGAAGCTGGATGTACTTTGTGTGATTTTCCAGTTGCCTCTTCCATAAATTAGTTCTTGTTCTGAACGTCTTTTTGACTCTTTCTCTAACTGTTGTTATTTAGCCTGGCTGTTGCTGGATTTTCTACTCTGACTTGACTAGTGTGTTCTCCTCCAACAGTAAGAAAAAGTGTTTACCACACTGAAAATGCGGTGTGGTTTTACTAGCAAGTTCGGCTAGTGGAAAGACCTGAGAACTTGTTTGTGCATTCACACAACTGGAGAGCAAGTTTCCAATGTGGGTTTTTCAATGTTAGCTGTGGCCAGAATTACTGTTCATGTCTTAAATACTAGCCAGGTGTCAGTTAGCTATTTCCTTTTCCACAATGCAAGGAAAATTTAGCACTTTACACAAAGAAAAAAAAGCTACTACTTACTTTAGTCTTCTTTCCCCAGCACAGACAGTGCAGAAGGAGATGATTGTGTGGGACCACATACCTTGGTCACTTTTGCAGGAGGGAGGATGCGGTTAGCCTTCTCTTAAACGTTTAGCTTGGCCTCCATAGTCTCGTGCTTGGTGAACCTCACTGGTCCTGTTTTACTGGGCAGTTTGTGGGGAACAGCTGGCTAGCGGTTCTTCCCTGTTTTATTAGGCAATGTAGTTCATAAAAGTTGCGGCCTTCACTTTAACCATATTCCTGTGTGGAAAGTCTTGTTCACTGCAGCGTCTGGGCCAGAGACGTTTACATCACTGTAATCAACGAGCACTTAAAGCAGTTATTCCTTAAATGACCTTAGGTTAGCAGGAAGCAAGATGGAAAAATGCCCTTCCAAAAGCAAGGATTTCCAACTTGAGTAGGAACCGGCTTTTACATGTATAAAAACAAGTGATTATTTAGCATTTCCACAGAGTTGTCAGTCTAGTCAGCTGCATTAATCACTGAGTCTGACTCAAGGCACAGTAATCAAGCGGTGCAGAAGAAAAGACTATCTGGTAAAGCCATTAGAGATGATACTGATGAAGAAGAAACAGTTTGTTTGTTATTTGCAAAACTCTAGTGCAATTAAAATTAACAGCTGCTTTCTACTCTGCTCCAGGGCTGGGTGGCAAAATCAACACAGTAACACAAGGAAATATCTTATTTATTTTTGCTTTTTAATGTAGATTTCACTTTTCTTTTGCAACACTTTTGCTTTTCTGTTCAAGGACACTTTGCTTGTTCAAACAGATGTAATGGCAATTTCCACCTCGAAGAAGAGGAGGGTCTATGGATCCCAGCTACAGAGACTTGAAATAGAAAAACTGGTATGAATGAAACACAGTAAGAAATGCGTGTGTTTGTATAAGCACGGGAAAAAACAGAACAAAAGTTAAAAGAACGGCTTGTATCGTAACAGAGGATGCAGCTCCCGTCCATGATTGCTTGGAGAAATGTGGTGTTTCCATCAAGAGCTGAAGAGGACAGCACAGATGACTCACCAGCAAACGACCTGCATTCCTGACAAAAATGGCAAAAAGGTTGCAGGCTCTCACACATGCCATTCCTTTCTCATTCAGCCCAGAATTACACCTCATTCTGCTTGATTTGCACCTTAACCCAGAGCCTGGGAGAAGCATACGGCTATTTCCTATATAGGTAATGGTTCTTGGCTCTTTTGTAGACACTTGCATGTAGGAAATGTAACCTTATACTATATTCTAAAAAACGCACACATTCACAAAGATTTAGTTTACATTTGTACAATTTGCTTTTGAAAACACAGCAGACTGTATGCCACAATTATTTAGTCAGGGTGACTTAAGAACAAGGGGGCAAAGGAACCAAAACTGGAACTGTGCTATTTCTTCTTCAAACTCAAACTGAATACCAAGAATTGTTTTCTAACGAAATAGTCTGGAAAAAAAAAATATTATTTCTGATTCACAGCTCAGAACAGCAGAAATGAAAAGCAATGGTGTGCACTGCAAAATGAGCTGGGGGGCGTAGAGGAAGACATGAGGGAGAGAACTTTTGGCTTCCAAGAGAGGCACAGAAATGAGCAGGTGCCAGAAAGGAAAGCTCCTTTTGACCAAGATGAGGATTGAGCTGGGTATGTGGTGCTGTCTCCCGTGAGGAAGAAAGATGTTGCACAAGAGGGCTGGATTGCAGAGACTGAGTAAGAAGAGATTCCCACACTCATCTCTGACCCTCAGAAATTCACATACATCTTCCCCAGCACCAGCTTTCTATAACACCTGCTCACCCTTCCAGACCCCCTTCCCTACCTACATAAAACCTCCGACTCCTCCACCGCTGCCTGTCTCCTCTCCTAAACCTCTCTGTCCCCTCCTGTCACTCTCCATTACCCCTGCGCACCCAAACCTACTCAGCAGTTGCAGTGATCCCACTTAGGGGGAGATGCCAAGCCTTCAAATACTCAAGACTTTTCTGCTAAAACTGAACTGGAACAACTTCAGTGACAATCTGAAGATGAAGGACCAAACAAATGAAAGCTTTAATTAAACTCACTGCTCAGCTGATAAAGGTGTCAGATTTAGTAGTGGTATACAGAAGTCTTACAGACTTACGGGCCTTATAGGAGTACAAGCTCTTACAGACTCTTAAAAGCCCTCAGCTGAAAGCGAAAATCTGCATAGACTGAATTTAAGCCTTCTGGGTTTGCTTTTCTCAGCAGCCTTCCATGGACTCCTGCAAGGTGTTTTCAAACACCCAAGGCTCCAATGATCAATAACTATTTGTTTAAGGAATTAAAAAAAAAGTCATAGAGCTCTTCCCTCCCTTTTTCTGAAGTACAGAGATAGGACACTGTCTATATCATTTGGTTTCACGTACTTAAGAAGTTGATTTGATTCAGTAGAAAATGCTCAAGCCAAGTAATAGGCCAAAACTGGACAGGAAATGGGGATACAACTACCTTCTTAGAGCCATAATGAAATATGGGGAATTTTAAATTGTTGCCGTCTCACTTATCATTGACAATATTACCAGTGAAATTTCTTCATGGAGAAATAAAATCAAATATACAGAAAACAAAAGAGCAAATATCAAAATACCGACTGAATGTCCCCTAAAAAATATATATGTATTTTCTGTGTCATTAGGTGACCCTGGGATTTTTAAGTGAAAGCTCTGTTCAAAGGCATTGTTCAAGGATTTTTCCTTATTATTCCAAAAATGCAGAAGAAGAGTTGCAAATTATTGGCATACTGCCATCAATGAAAAAAAAAAAAAATTGACTGCAGTGTGTTCAGTTTGTTAATTCCAGTGCTTTTCAACATGCTTCGTATATTTCCTTCACCTTTAAAGTATGAAGTAGTCCAGGACTAACTTCCTTTCGTCTATAAAAAGTTGTTCTTATTTAGAAAATAACAAACTAGTTATGGTTGCAATGACTATGACTACATTTCAATTTTAAAACCTTCCTAGAGGGGATTTGCTGGTACCACCAGCCTGTACCCCTCCACATAAAAGAACCAGATCACCCCTCTAATGTGCTTGCTGAATGCTGGCTAATAAAAGGATTTTTAGCCTGATTGTTTGCTCTGTTATGCTAGTATAAAATGAAATAATGGTAAACAATGCTCCTTTGCACTTTATCTTTAATTAAAGATTTAACTCCAAAGGGCAGCTTTAATCTTGTACACTGATTTTTCATCTGGTCAAAAAGGGTATTAGAACATCCCTGTAATCCACACATTTAACGACTGCAAGGAGACTCTTGGGGGTTGAGTTGTCTAGTTACGCTACTGTGCTGTCTCCTGGGGTCGTTTCCATTCATCCTTCCTGGTAGTCAACAGCAAACGTGCATGTTTATCCATATCAAGTATTCTCTGTATTTCCAAAATTATGCCTTAATATATAAGCACTTAATTAAATAGATCAGAAATACAGCAATTCAAGACAATTTTATGCCCTGAATGCCATATTGGAGACAAAATGGTTCTGTCTATATTTTCACTCATTTAGATGATGATGATGATGCTAGCTTTTAATAAGCTCAGGTGATTCGAGAGTAGTATTATCTAAGAAGAAAATTAAGTTTGGGGATTTGTATTGTAACACACACGTTTCTTTGCCATATTTCAAATGAGAATACATGTAGCCTGGAGCACCCTCCTCTCTGATCACCCTGCTTTTGCACACACAACCCGAACCCCACTAATTCTCTGTGTTGGGGGCTTGAATAGAACCCTGCTTCTCCTCAGAAGCATTGGGAAGCTTTGAATTCATCTTTTATGTTCTTTCTTAAGGTGACCGAGGCAGAATCGGCAGGAATACGAACAGTTCCATAGATATTTCCAGCGGTTTATCAATTGCCTGTCTGCCCTGATAGGAGATGAGAAGCATTTCAATGTCTAATGCCAATTGTACAACCGCTCATTATATCAAAAATCTTAAAGGAAAATTTTATGTTTGTCCTTGTTGCTCTTCCTTCCAAGAAATTCTGTTCAGTTGGACCCTGATGCTGGTCTTGCTGAAGTTCCTAGTTAGAACAACTTGCAGTATAATTAGGCTAAAATGTGATTTAAAGTGGAAAATAGTTGATGAGTAACACACTTAATTTGTTTTGAAGCATGAAGAAAGTGACAAAGATGTGTGTCTGGTTTTCCATTAGAAATTAAGGTCTTGTCTGGGTTTTTTTTTCCTTTTTTTTTTTTGTTTTTCAGAATGTCACTGGGAAAGCATTTGGACTCAGTACTGCAAACACTTGAATATATGACTAATAAGGAACCTTCTCAATCCTGCTGAGGATTGAGTAAAACACTGTACTTGTAATATTAGAAATTTCTGACATACATTTCAAAAAGAAAACCTGGGAGAGACTGAAACAGGAATGATTTCTGCTCTGGTATTACACAAAGTTGTTCTATAAATTCTTAGCTTGATATTGAATCCATTAAAGTACATCTATACTTTAAGCAGCATTAACTGTCTCTTTTGTTCAAATTTTTACGTAAACTATGCCCAAAGAATTGTTATCACTTGTCATATCGGAAAGATATTTCAAATAAGGGCTTGCAGAGATCTGGTACTATTGGATATCTTTATTAATGACTTTAGAATAGAGAATATGATTCTTAGAGTTGAAGATATAACTAAGTTGGAAGGGATAGCATGCATTTTGGAGGACAAGATTATAAATAAAATTATATTGACAAATTGTGCAAGCAGCCTGAAGTATAGGATTAAATTCAATGAGGACATGTAGCAAGCACTATACTTATGCAGGAAGAAAAACTCCAGGTGTATGAAATTCTGATAACAAGAGGGGATTCAGAGGTTGTTAAGTAAATGAGAAACAGTACGAGTCAGCAATGTCATACCGTGAAGAAAGCAAACATCATACTGAGATATATAAACAGCAGTCTCGTATGTGAGACACATGAAGTAATACTTCCACTCTACTCAGTACTCAACCAAAGTACTGTATCCAGTTTTTGGCACACCACTTCACGAAAGTGGAGAGGGGCCAAAGGAAAGCAACTAGAATAATCAGAAGCCTAGAAAAGACAACCCAGGGAAAGCCTGAACGAGGAGGAGTTGTTTAGTCTATGGAAAAGAAGACTGACTGAAGACATGCTAACAGCCTTCAAGTATGGGAAAGACTGCTGCAATAGAGGTTATAAACTGTTCTCCATGGGCATTGTGCGTAACGGTTCAAAACTCAGTTAGGGCTATGTAGACAAGTTTTCTTACTAGTTGCCTAATTGGATTGAAAGTTCTGATTAGATCACCTAAGAAACTGGTGGCAACCCTATCTGGTGGGTTTAGGAGGTTAGGCCAAAAGCTGTCAGGAACAGCCCAGCTGCATTGTGGGGACATTAGGCTGGACCTGGTGCGGTACTTGCTACTGTAATTGTTTTATAAGCTACTACATTTCTCTAAAAATACAAATATATCTTGTCACTGCACAGAAGCCCAGGCAAGAAAGGGCGCTGCCCACGCAGGCGGCCATAGCTAGAATGCAAACGCGGCCCCTTGGTGGGCGCATGCTGCCCGGAAGCACCACGGACCACCTGTTTTCTGCCTTCGACAGAACTCCCGCAGGCCATTCCCCAGATCTTTATTTCCCAAGCGTCCAAGCCGCCTGCCAGCACCCTCAGCAGGGCCTCGACGGGCGGCCGCCCCNCCTCGCTCGTTGGTTTCGCCCCGCGCGGGCCATAGCGACGGCGGGCGCGCTGAGGGAAGATGGCGGCTCCGGCCTCTGCGGCGCTGCCGGCTCCGTGAGAGCGGCGCTCGCTTCTCTCCCCTTCCCCTTCTCGCTCCCGCACCCCGTCCCTCCCGGCTGCCCTCCGCCTCTTCTCCTTCCCCGCCGCGGGCCTAGGGACCATGTCGGACTCGGAGGAGGAGGAGAGTCCGGACCGCCAGCTCAAGCTAGTGGTGCTGGGGGACGGCACCACTGGCAAGGTCAGTGCCGGCCCCCGCTGGCAGCGCCCCGCTCCTCTCCGTCGCCGCGGTGCCCCCTTCCTGGCCTTCCCCCTCGGCGCTCCCCCTCCGCCTCTCTCGCTGAGGAGGCAGCAGCCCGCGGGGGCTTCCAGTCTGTCGCGCTGCCGTTGTCGCGATACCCGGCGGCGTGACGCCGGCTGACGGCTCCCCCTTCACCCGCGGCCCTCCGCTTCTCCCTCTCCGTGGTCTCCCTCGCTTGTGTGGGGCGGGGGCGTAGCGGAGAGCCGGGACGAGCCCCCGCGCTCCTCGGCCGGCCAAGGCGGGCTCTTCCCTCCGTGTCCGTTCCCTGCTCCGGCAGCGAAATCCTCTAACGGGGCTGCCGTATCCTCACGGCACCCAGAGAGGCTTGGTCAGCAGACAGCCTTATGCGACTTTAATCCAGTTTTCTCGATTAAAGGACCGGCTAACAACGTAATTGCTACGGTGCTGCCTGGTACGGCGTTTCCCCGGGCGGCAGGCCGGGCGCCGGTGGCGGATGGTTGCTCGGCTGGAGCTGCTGGGATGGCCCCAGGTTGTTCCCAGCGGCGGGCAGTGCCCGGGGGGAGCTGGGGTCGGGGCCGAGCACCTCAGTTCGCAGTTCCCTGCGAAACAACGGGCGGGGAAGGTCGCTTAGCTGCCTCCCCGGGCTCTCTCCATCTCGGCTTCAGAGCTGATAACCTCCTGAGGTGGATAGAACAGTTTGCATCTCTTTGAGTTACTGCTTCAGAGATTGGAAAGACAGTTTGGGTCAATTTAGTTTTCGTCTGTGACTTTTACCTTTTTTTTTTCCCTTTCTATCTGTAATCGTTTAAGTTCTATTTATAAGCAGTTTGTTTATTAACAGGTTATAATTGACTTTTTAAAAAAGAAATTTTGACAAATAGAGACCAAAGAAGGCAAAATATGCTTTCTTACCCATGGAAACAGTCACTAATCTCTACTTACACATATGAACATATCTGTTGCAGTATAGAGCCTGAATGATTTTGTGTCATACAAACAAAAAGAGTAATTTTATTGTATGTTTGAGGAATATTCTTTCCTCTCTCAATAACTTGGGGAGGCAGAAAGTCTGCCTGCCTCACAGTTCAGATGAAAAGTGGAAATATTCTTAGGGGTGCTTTAAATGAACTGGCTGTCATTAATAGAAATAAGCTCTTAGTGAAAGTACGTACGTGGTTTTGCTCACTTATGCAGAGCTCTGTGAAGAAACAAAACATTTTTTGTCTCCAGCGATTGTGAACCTGGTCTGAAGTGGTATTGTATTCATCTGAGTCAGTACATGGGCAATTCCAAGTGACTATGTGATGAGAGCATAATAAATGCACAGGATTGACAGCTGAAGTGCTGTTTCACTGGTAGCTTTCCCCAGGAGTTTTCCATTCAAACTGAGGAATCCTTTCACTACTGCTGTTCAGCACCTTGTGGCAAGACCTCTTGCCAAACATGGATTTTCAAGCATTCTTGAGTTTGGATGTATATTCCTGCTGGTTCCCCCCTCTCACACGGGAGCTGCCACTCACTGAATCTCCTACTGCCTCTAGGAATCCTGTGCTTCAAGAGCAGTTTATTTAGCATGAGCAGCAGCTATGCTATGGTGGGCTGCTTTTCCTCCTGTCCCCCCTAGATGATGCTGTAATAGAGGCTTCTTCTAGCCATCCTGATGGCCTAGCAGCAAACACTTCCAATAATAGATTTATTGTAAGGTCTTGTAAAAATAAAGAAGTGATTGGGTCATGGAATGGAAAGATAAAATGTACCTACTGCTATTTCAAGCACCTCTGAAGACTAAATCATTGAGGCTCCTCTCCTTTGTTGGCTACTCGTTCTGCTAACTTGTTGAAACATGCATATGTCTATATGTTTTCAGCTCTAAATAGCCTGTCTCTCACATCTGTTTTGCAGCTGGTCTTTACACCCATGCACACTTAGCCTCTCATTTACTGTGCAAGACATTGGTTTTTCTCTTCCTCTGTCACTGGGGTCATTGGGCAGGAGGAGTGTAGGAAATAATGGAATATATCTTTGAAATATTGCATCTTGTGTTTAGTGTGAGATGTTCACATTTAAATTCTTTCTGTTGCTTCCTCCAGAAAAAAAAGAAAAAAAATTATTCCCTTCCTCTTAGCCATCTGGGGCTGTCTGGTCTTCAGTTCTCCAGGGGAAAAAAAAATCTGTCTTTGTGGTCAGCTGGCTGGAGGTGAAAACTTCGTTTCTTTTCCTCAACCGTTGTTTAGAAGCAGTGTGATTCAGATTCTGTGCAAGGGTTGGCAGCAGTTTAAAAACAAATCAATGTCAGTTCAAGCTAAGGGTAATGTTTGTGTTTCCACTAGCTAGGAATTGCTCTATCCACGAGGCAAGGGAGGGATATTGTGCTTCTATTAATTTGTTTTGTGGTGGTTGAATGAATAATTAGATACTTAAAATTTTAAGAGTAGGAATAAGCACTGCTGGAGCAAGCTCTAAGGAGAAAAGGGTAAAAAGAGCTGAAGGAATGAGAGGAGTGAGAGAGTGAAGCAGAGTAGAATCTCACAGAAAAAGTATTCGGGTAAAACAGAGACGGTAAGGTAATTGTTGAAAAATTGGGGAGGGTAAGATTGGTTAGTAAGAAGATAATAATAGAGAATGATTTTAAAGAACTAGACAAACTAGGAAACCGATATGAAAATAAATTGGAAGTGGGGACAATGCAAGATGAAAATAAGCAACGATTATTAGTAGCAGTTGTCTCTTTGATTTGGATTACGGTAGGGAGCATATATACACACAGCAGCCTTATGCATCTAGGTTTTAAATCAATCCACTCTTCCTGAACCAAAATGATTTTCCATTAAAATAAACCAACAGTACTAGTATGAATTGAAAAAAAAATGATGTTATGATCCAGATATTTCTACTCTTGCTATGCACAGATTGGCTTAATATTGAAATATGTAATGATGCTGATTGGGGTCAGAACTACTCCGATTTGCTACTACTGAAAAAGATTTAGGGCCTCCGGAAGCAAATCTTGGAGCTATTCATGGGAAGGCAGGTCCTGAAAAATAGGTGTGTGGGAAGAGGAAAGCAGCTGAGGTTTTGTCTTTCTGACATTTGTTGCAACAGGGGCTAAAGTATGGTAGCAGAAACATCCTACCTGTTCCTTCTCCTCTTAACAGCAAATAATGAGAATGAAAGAGCAAATGCTCGACCTGGTGTGGGAATTTGGAGGAACTGAAACGTAGGCTGAGATACAGAGTCGTGTCCTGCTTGCTTTAGGATTTTTTTAGGATGCCAGATTTTTGAGCATTGTGCCAATTTTGGATCCTGTTGTTTCACATGGGCTCAAAGACTTCATCAGTGTTGACAAAAACATGGTTGTCGCTGTTCAGTCTTGGAAATGGAAAATTGCATCAAGCGTCCTGTGCAGATTGGCCTAGCTTCAGAGATGCGTATCTAATGCCAAAAAGTTTTAATAATTTTCTCTTTTTTTTCAGTGAACTAAGTTTCATCAATAGTTAGGAGTGGGGTGGAAAGACATCACCTTCAGATAACAGAACTACTTCCTTGGTTTAAAAAATACTTCCCCCCCACCACCCCGCCTCCTCTTCCTTGAAACCTAGACTGTTCTCAGGGACAAATTCTCCATGTTGGACAGTTACGTGGTTTTATGCTAGTTAAAGTATTTCGTTATTTAGCCTAGTGATTCTTTTCATTTTGTCTGTCTTGAAATCCTTGCCGATGGGGATAGGACATGTCTGAGGGGTGAATGTTGCTGTGCTTGGAGAATGGCATTGAGGTTCTAGATGGGAGTGAGGGAAGGGATAGATAAGTGTTGCTTTTTGGAAAGTAGCTTCTCAACTGGCTGGTAAAGTTGGCATGTGAATGGGAATTCATGGCTTGAAAACTGCATGCTTGCACCCCAAGTGTTTTTGTTTTAGTTTTTCTTTCTTACAACTGTGATACTACATTTTGGCGTTGCTTTCTGAAAGCTTCTATGGGATTTTACTTAAAGAATTGTCATTGGCAGGGATTTCTCTACAAGTTTCCATGTTGTCCTGGTGAGTAGTTGGTGTTAGTTAGAGCTGGCTATCATTGCTTGTTCTGGTTGATTTGTCTGCTACTAATTCATAAATATTTTTTGCTTTTTTTTCTATTTACTCACTATGTAGGTATTTAGGAACAGTTTGTCAGCAGTTTATACTGTGAGTTGTTGACAGAGATAGAAGCAAGAAATTATCTTGCCTCACCTGTGAGGTTTAATTGCATCTTCATTTGCTTCCAAAAAACCTTCCTAAAATATCCCATTGTGTTTTGCACTTAGATTTATTTATAAAATTACTTATGGTAATTTTTATGTATTATTTTTTACTGGTGTCTTGATTGCTATATGCTAGAACCCAAAGACTCTTCTTCTTTTGTCTGAAAGGAGGGAGTTTGTAACGCCAACCTTTGATAGTGTACTGCTATTCAGAACAGCATTTGCTTTGAAGTATTTAAGACAAATGTGTGAACCTGCCAAACTAGGTCTAATGGAAAGACGGCTATAAAAGTTGGTGGCCTGGTTGTCTTAGTACAGATGTGAAGGAACAAAGATTTTTTGATATCATACCGTCCTCTGATCTTTAAATTAATGGCTGAAATTTTAAGAGTGGAGCATAATCTTATTTTTAAAATGGTCACTAATCACTTATTTTTACAACTACAGTTCTACTGAACTGTTGTTTAACTTTGGTTGCTTTTTACTTAGATTGTACTCAACGTATCCTTACAGGCAAAACTGTCATGCAGTACCTTTTATGACGGCCATGGTAGAGCACAATTTTAGGATTGAAGGGAGTATTTGCATTGTAGTGGTACTTGAATGTGCATTGATATAAGTTCTCTTAACTGTTGTGGAGAAGTTTGAACTGTTGCTCTTAGTATTTTGTGGATAAATGTTTGTTCTGTGAATAGAGTCTAGTCTGGTAATCCAACACCTTTCTTGAGTTTTAACATTTATTAGAAAAAAAATTAAAAAGGAGTTAGTCAATGATTTTCTCCTATAAATTCCTTTGCATTCAAGAGCATGGCAGAGGAAAACTGTTTAAGAGAATTTTGCCATGCTGTTGATTACTTGCTGCTCTTATTGGTTGGCTGTTAATTGAATGTATGTTGTTTATTTTTACTAACACCCCTAGAAGCCCTCAGGGAATATTGAGTGTCACAGAGTGATAAAGCTAATATTTACTGAGCCCTTAAAACAAGAAGGGAGTGGTTGCTTATTTAATGAGGATCTAAATTAGGGTGTTAGAGAATATAGAATACTATGATATAGTCAGATGATATTTTAATCTGTACTCTGGGTACTGGTTACTTTTCCGAAAAGGAAAATTTCAAGGAGAAGACTGCATGGTGTATTCCTGCAGTGTTCTTATCTACATGTTTAAAGTCATGACAAATTAAAAATAATGTCTTTGTAATCTTGACATGCTAGCTATTGTGATTAGAAGAATCAGGTCTTCTGATTTTTTTTAGTACGACAGTCTAAAGCTGTATTGAATTTCATTTTGTGCATGTTGTTAGTATTACTGTCACATATCTGTAGGCAGAAGAACCTTCTCACGATTCATCCTCTGTGGTCTTTACTCTTTCCACAGTGATATAAATATCTAAGCCTACTCATGCTATTTCAAGTTTACATGCTTTTTTTTCCCCATTTATTTATTCTTAATCCTCTGAAGGATTGAGTTCAATGAAGTACGTGAAACTATTGCCAAAGTCTTCAGTTGTTTTTTTTTTTTTATTACTTCCTAAACATATCTTCTGGTATCAAGATGTCTTCTATTATCTATCTATCTAGCTCTCTCTATATATGATAGTGATAGGAATATAAATGTGATATAGAAAAAAGAAAACAGTAAATCTTGTGTTATTTACTTCACAGGAAATTAATAGTTGAATAAATGTTTGCCTAGTCATACTAGAGCTTTAATACTGGATGGAGCTCTGATGATCATGTTTTAATGCAAAAAAAAAAAAAAGGAAATTACCTCTTCTTTCTGCATACATTTGACATTATGAACATAATTTAGATCTTTGTTATAACACTCTATTAATAGAACTTACCTATTCTCATTTTTCAGAACTATTGGCATTATTTTGCAATTGCGTTTTTAACTAAGTGTGCTCTAACAGCAGTTTCTAATAACAATTGATTTGTGACTCATCTCTTCATGTCTTGATGAATGGAAAGCTGGCAAAAAAATTCCTTCTTGCCCATTTTGAGTTTTTTCAGTGGAAGGGTTTTGTGAGGCTGTTAGGCTTCCCACCCCCACCAAATGTAAATGCATATTTAGATTTTTTTTCCCCCCTGCGATTACTTTTTCAGATTTTCAGATGTCATGTCAGCATGAGATTTGGAAGTGTGCACCACTAATTTGATGTAGGATGTATTTTATCTATGTGACATTAATTTTTAATATAGTACTTATTTTTTTCCACAATACAAAATTTTGTGTTCTTTATAATTGCTCTTCTCTCTTTTTTTTCTTTACTTTTTTTAATCTTAGATTTTGGGGCTTTTTTCCCTCTTTCTTTCTCTTTCCCTTTTCCTTTTTTTTCTTTTTTTTTTTTTTTGCCTTGTGTGGAGAACTTAAATTGCTAGTGAAAGAGTATAAATGCCTTGCTTCATTACTTTATGAAGGTTAGTTGTGTATTCTTTTAGCAGTATGTAGTAAAAGCTGATTCTTTATTAGGTCAACAGTGTATCTACTTTCATAAATCCACAAAATATAAATTGAAGAAATAAGTTTCCAAAGTTCTGCTTAAAGGAATGATTCTGCAAATGCGTATTGTTAACATGAGTTTATTTTTTTCTGTGTATGAGAGAGTACTCTTCCTATCTTAAATTTTATGTTACCCGTGATCCTGAAACTTTGATGTACTGTGGCAGGAATCTTGCCTCACTTTGGAGCCTCTGTGGGACTGTGCAGATCTCTGTGCCCTCCCAGAAAACTGGTCTTGTATCATGCTGTTCTGTACCAGGGAAGGACCCTTGTTTTGGAAATAAACGCTTTATAAAAATAGTAAGCTTTTCAGGTATGTCGAGTGTCACTTAGATTTGTGTCAATTTGAGCATGCTAATCATACCTCATTCAAATCCATGTAATATTTTGTAGTATGAATTCCACAGTAACTTAGTATCATGCTGTTCTGTACCAGGGAAGGACCCTTGTTTTGGAAATAAACGCTTTATAAAAATAGTAAGCTTTTCAGGTATGTCGAGTGTCACTTAGATTTGTGTCAATTTGAGCATGCTAATCATACCTCATTCAAATCCATGTAATATTTTGTAGTATGAATTCCACAGTAACTTAGAAATACAAAGGAAATATCCTCCTTGATGCTTTTTGCATAAAATAGTAGCCTTTGCCACCTAGTCTTATTATATTGAAGCTGGCTGGAATGCTTGTCCATCCAAATCTATGAACACTGTCAGCGTACATTGATTTAAAATGTGCTAAATGGTATTTCATACTTCTGTTTTAACATAAGGGTTTTTGCTCTTTAAAATGACAACTTAATTTGATATTGTTCTGTTGTAGACATCCTTAGCCACACGTTTTGCCCAAGAAACATTTGGAAAACAGTACAAACAAACCATAGGACTGGACTTCTTCTTGAAAAGGATAACATTGCCAGGTAAGAGAATAAAAACTAAAACTGAAAAGTTGGGCAGAAGTAAGGCTTGCAGAAACAGATTCTTCAAAGTAATTTATGCTAAATAAGCTTAGTACAGTACTTTTTATGGCAAAGTAAATTAGGTTATTCAGAGAAAATTTTGTTAGTATGTTCTTTTCAGGTGACAAAGGGTTATGTATTTGCAGCTTCTATCTTTCAGTAAAACACTGAACTCAAATAAAAGGAATGCTATCTATATTTCTGATTTTTATTATCTCTACTTGAGTGTAGTTGCTCCCCATATGGATAATGTAACATACAACAATGAAATGGAGCTTTAAATATATTCATAGAAAAAGTGCATGTGTATTTTAAATTTTTTTTTTAAATGAAATACACAATTTGTATTTGAGTTGTGTGAGAGAAGCATAATGCAGCTATGGAATCGCAGTGCTCTAATATGTGAATGCTGTTTTATGCAAGGCAGCATGAAATTGCTGGCATTTAATAGACCACTAAAATTTAGGGTCCCTCGACACTCATAAAAATACAGTTTGAGCATTCAAGATGTTTCACTTCATGACGGCAAAGAAACTATTTAGATGCCAGTTGCAGAACACTGCATGGAAAATGCAAAGAAACAATTAAGAAAGAATAATTAAAAAGAATAGTTGCTGGTAGAAGTTTGTCTCTGAACAATTGGGGGCTTAAAATAAGTCTTTTAATTAATTTGTGGTTGCTCAGTTTCTAAGTATGAAAGTATGTCATTAAATGCTATTTCTCTTGGTTCTGGAAATCATAAGAAGTTAGAAAAAGTATATGTAATTATTAAAAGTTGTAGTGAGATTTGATAAAGTTGGTGTAAGTCTGTAGTTCTGTCTGTCTTTTCCCCTTGTTGAAAGTGGGGAGGGAAACAAACCCAGAAATGAAGCACTTTAGCTATAACCTGAAGTTATAAGAAAACATATAAAGTTCTTGAACTTATTTTGTTAAAATTATATTGCCAATAATTTCTTCATTATGTTTATATATTTTCTTAAGTGAAACAGAATAATCTTTTCAGACTATTTCTGCATTCACCCTTCTGGTTTGGCCATTTTGCTGTACTTTTTTAGTATCTGGTGAGTGATAAAGTACCAAATTTCAGTGCTTATTTCTCCATAAAGTCACCAGAATAATTTTTTTATTGTCCTGCTCGTGCCTCTAAAAATAAGTGTGCATAATACTTAACAGCAATACTTGCAAGTAGAATGTGTACACAAATCATACAGTGTGCATGCTGAGAACTTGTATTTTGCAAGTTTTTTTTCCAGCTGTTAAGCATACAGAAGCTATTAGTATGTTACCGGGATTCTAAATATTCTTGTTGAGTAGAAAATTTGGAAAATTATCAACTATTGATTCATTCATGTTTTACTTTCTTCCAGTTTATTTTGTAATAAAATCAGAATGTAGATGAAAATAGCACCAAACAGCAACAAAGTCGGTACATGTATTTTTCTCATTTATCACTAACAAAATAGTAACGTTTGTGGAATGTATTCATATGCAGGAAGAAGCATTTTTCTGTAGATTGTCTATGCCTATGTGTGTGTTTATGTGTATATGGATTTCTGTGTTTTATCGGTTAGCTGAACTGGTGGTGGGAGTGAGAGAGAAGAGGGAGGGAGGTAAAATTTCTAAACACTGGAACGGGAAGCATTAGTTAAGGAAGCGGATTTTTCTAATTTCTTGATTAGTTCTGGGTCTGCAGAGCTGCTATGTTTACTTGAAAGGTTAATTCATACTGCTGCACTGGAATTATAATGTATATATCAGTAGGAAAAAAGCCTTGATTTCTCCTATTTAGTAGGAGAACTGATGAATAACTATGGTTCAGTATTTGATTTTTTTTTACTTTAAATGTAAGCAAAGATTTCAGAAGTCACTGATTTCTAGAATTGCCCAGAAGTTTATATTAGGCCACATTAGAAATGCATTTTAGCTTGTGAAATAAAGTACTGTTTTTCTGGTTTTTGCCCTTTTTTAAAATAAAAGCTGTATTTGTCTCCAGTTGTTTTAGTAACTGATGCAGTTTTGCCATGAAAAAAGTAGACAATTTATATGGTAAAACAATATGGTTTAATACAAATAGTAAATCCTTTGATTTACTTTTGAACAATGTGACTTTTAGTGTTCAACTGTTGATACATTCTCTTCATGCAGTTTGTTCAAAATATTTTTTCAAATGCAAATCAGTTTCAGTGTATTTGTTGGTGCACTATCTTGTATAGTCTGGATGCAGCCACAGTGTAGGTTTTTACTGCTTAAATAGCGTATCTGTTAGAGGGTCTGCTGATAGAGATTCTTAAGAGCCATAGTCGAATGCTTTTAGGAAGGTTGTGGGTGCAGTCCAGTAAACAGCATTCTTCTGTTAAAAGGATTTTTTTAGAGTTGTCGATGCAAAAAGTGGCCAGACTCGTGTTTTTAGTTCCATCCTGACTGTGCAGCACTTTAAGTTAGGTTTACCCATGCACCAAGTATACTTCTGCGGGATCACTACTGAATCAGCCCAGTGGTCTCAGTACATACAAGAAACAGTCTAGATGTGTGCACCGTCTTCCCTCGGTTATTTTAACTTCGCACTTGTGTGCATTTTCTACAGAGTAAAGAAATGCTAGTGCTTTCTTGTTCCTTATCAGTGTATTGCACATCATTTTTATTGGATTCTTCAGTTATTTTTATTGGTATGTTAACCTTGTTTCTAAGAACTGGCTTATTATGCATAGTTTCTTTTTGTTTTCTTGTTGTTCTACAGTTTGTATGTTCCTCTTAAATCTACGAAAAAATAGATGATTTCAAACTCTTTGTGGAAAACTTCATGTGCTACTGTCATAGTTGTTAATTAAAATATTTGCCAGGCAAATTCTCTGGAGTTTTTCCTTCTGTTGGAATAATACTAACATCCCTTCTTTCTCCCCCAAAATCAATCTGAGCACAAGACAAATATTACAAGGTCTAATTAAAGAGAAGGGAAAATGAAGCATTTTGCACTGGAGATGATCAGCATAAATTTCAGGAGTTTATGAAGTCTTAATTAAGAACCACTTCACCTTACATTAACATTCCAACCTTTTTTCCCCAGTTTCTTTTTTCTGTTGTTAGTGAAGGAAAGTAAATAATTCATAATAGTAGATTTTTAAGTTGAACAGTCACCAGTAGACCATTTAATTTAACCTCCTGCATTAAAGTTTCTCAGGGAATTACATACAGTTATCCATGTACTAACCCCAGTATGCTGTGCATGATTATTACTCTTAGGAGGAAAAATGAAGTTAGAAACTTTTTAAAGCATTTGAATGCAAAATTAGGAATCTGAAAATTGTTAAATTTGAAAGTGATAATGTTTATAAAGCTTTTTTTTTCCAAATAGCTGGCATGGATGACATGGTAAATTTCCAGTAGAATACATACAACCAATGTAGGGGTGGCATACTGCAGCATGGTGAGCTTTTGAGCATGTTCAGTTTGCTTACCCACTGAGGATGCATAGTCATTTCAGACACTGGATTCATGTTTATCTACAGCAGATGCTTTATGGAAGACTTTCCTGCATTGTTTGCAGTCTTTTATGTTCTAAGCTTTAAAAATAATTAATAGTACATGCACTGTCAAAACAAATAACCTTTTTATTCTATGAAAGTTTGCCTTTAATTGAGCTAGAGTGTTTACGATGTATCTACTAGAAATGCTTTATCTTAGTATTAGATAAAACTCAGTGTACTTCAAAAGTACTGTGAATAGATTGTCCCACATTCACCTCTATATATTTGACACCAGAGTAGCAATTTAGGAAATCTGCGCTTTTAGCTAGAATAAAGCAAGATGCATCATAAAAATATGAAGTGGTAAATTTAATACCACAAGTAGCATCTATTCAGCTGTATATCTCTAATTTGCTGTTAATATTCACTGAGCACTGGGGTATGTTTCCATGGAGCACACTCGGTTGCATGACTAATGTGAGTGTGTTAGTTATAAATTGATGGCTGAATAGATTACATTGTGTAAAATAAGGTTGTTAATACCATAAAATAGTTTGATTTTGTTGCAACGTTTTTAATACAGGAATAAAATTAATAGGCAATTGTGAATATTTGTGAATACACAGAATTGTTATTGAAGTGCAAGTCATGTGAGTTGTACGTAGATGAGCAAAATCCTCATCAGACCTTACTGTATTACAGTTTGATGCTTCCAGGTAATGAGTACAGTTTTGAAAACAGTTGTCATCCATGCAAAATGAGGCAGATTATACTTTAATATGTTTGTTTGCACGTAGTGACATGCATTGCTGCATGTGTATGTTTAATCTGTGGGTTTCTGAGTTGTTAGCTCACAGAGTATGTATGCGTGACTTGTAGGATGGTAAATATTCTGTATTTACACTGATGTTTTTGTTACTTTGTCTTTGAAAACCTGTTAACAGTTTCAACACAGCCTAACGACTGTTTAGAGTAGAAAGGAAGATCTATTTTTGGTATAGATTCTTAAAAAATGAAATTATGTAAATCACGTTCAATTTAGTTCCCTGCTTTGAGGTGGTGGGTGGAAGAAATAATCATAGTTTGCATCCTCAACTTAGATGTGTGTCAGTATTTCCATTTTTTAACCTGTCAACTATCTAATTGTTTAACTGTATAGCACTAAGAGCATCACTACCAAAATATAGCTACTGTGAAGATTTTCCCCACTTCTAGATTTGTAAAGAAAATTTGGAGGGGAGTTGAGGGACACAGAGTATGAAATAATGTAGTTAAGTTGACATTAATTGCTCTACATTTCAACTCCAAGTACTGTGCTATAGAACTGTTACTGCAAAGTTTTACATGTTTCTTCAGTGAAATGTTATATGCTTTCTAGTCAGGAATGTTATATTTTATGCAATTCCAGCTCTTTTCTGTTAATACTAAATATGTTAATATTTAGCTATAGTTTTACTGTATCTTAATGACTTAGCTGGACACAAGTGACTTTTTTCCAAATGATACAGTCATCTTTGCGTTGAATTTTAGTTACTATTTATTGTATACTTGTAAAAAGCTATTGCTGTTGATGTGCTAGAGCTGTTTTGCCTGCTGTGATAACATATCTTTAGTTTTATCTGCATCTATATTTTCCAGGTTACACGATATCTGTATAATTTTCTTTTTCAGGAAATTTGAATGTTACTCTTCAAGTGTGGGATGTAGGAGGGCAAACAATAGGAGGCAAAATGCTGGATAAATATATTTATGGAGCTCAGGTACAGTATAAATGATGATAATTGTACCTATAGTAATTATATAAAATTCACTGAAACTTTGTTCTTAAAATTATACATATCTTACAGGTTGTTGTTTTCTGAATCTCAAAAATGTTGAATCTCTGCTTAACCTAAACTTCATTGATATTAATAGGCAAGTCTAATTTTCGAATGTAGTTAATTTTTTAGGTCTGCCTTAAAAAGCAAAGCAAGGGTACACGTTTTTAGATCTGAATAACTCTCAAGAACAGATGTATGTTTCCATGCTTTGTGTCTTGAGTTCAGAAAAGCAATCACAGTAAATAGTAAAGGCTATTTGGATATCCACATGGTAGATATAGTGGCTGCTTTTAGAACAGATGCCTCCTGGGGGGAAAAAGTAGAAGGAGGAAATTAAGAGCAATCCTACACCATTAAACTCATATATGCAACTGGGGTTATAAGAGGGCAAACAAAAGGAGGCAACCAGGTAGCTAAATATTTTTGCAGAACTCCTATCCAATGAAAATTAATTTAATCTTGAGGTAAACTATGCAACTTAAAGTGAACGGTAGGATTAAGTAAGAGCTAAATATTATAACAGTATCTTGAGTTACGAGATGAGTTAGGAGGATGTACCATACGCCAAGCTTCTTAACGTGAGTGATCCTAAAATGTGCTCTGTTCTTTAATTTGGAGTCTGTAATGGTGTAACACGTTTATATGGTGTAATGGCATAACATGTTTATTATAAAATGTTTTATGTATATGAAAAGAAAACAAATGCCCCTATTTTTTCCCCCAGATGCTTTAAGCAATAGGAATATGGAATCCTAAAACTTTTATTGGGCAGAAACTATGTAATAATAAGTACAGCACAGGAATGGGTAACTAAAGAGATTAGGATTTATTAGTTAATAGGATAAAGACAAACTTGTCAATTTAACATTTTGTCACTTTCAAAAAATTGTCTAAATGTTTTCAGCTGTTGCATCTGGTTTATAGCTTTTTCTTATTTTTTAATAAAACCCACTTTGCTGCCCTTTTAAAGATCTACCAAGCAATAGCAGAAAGTGGCTTCCATGACAGAAGGAATTTGATTAATCACAAATTGTTGCCATATGCCCAAAGTAAACTCAATGAAGGAAATAAAGGCTATTCAGTTTTTCTGTGTTGAATTTGGTGATAAACTTAGGAGTTTCTTATCAGTAATAGCAGGTAAAAAAGTTAATACCAGTGACTCAAAGCAGTGAAAAAACTGATGTCAGTAAGCTTACAAAAGCTTGATTTTTAGTCATTCTGAGCACATTAACAGAAAAAACCCTACATCCAATCTCCTGTCCTTTAATCCTCCCCCAGCCCTCATTGTAACCTAATTTTTTTAATGAACTAATGGCTGTTCTCTCTACCATTGTTGACATATATTGACAATGTCTATAATAGGCTTCTTATCATCAAAGCTGACTTGTAAGACACTTTTCTATTAGCTTTGTAACAGCACCTGTTAAAGACACATAAAACTACCTTTATTTTCATCTATTCATGAAACACTATGAATAATTCAGAAAGGCCCTGCTTACAGCTTGTTTCTAGGCAGAAGCTTATTTCATGTTGAACATGAACTTTGCAGAAGAAAAAGAGGAAAGATAAAGTAGAACAATTAGGAGTATTTAGAAAGAAAAATCCTTTTAATTATAAAAATTCCTGTGAATGGACAGCAAAGCAGCAAGAAAGTAATTGGGAAGAGGTAAATTGTGTCCAGCCAACTTGATTGCCTTCTGTGGTTAGATAATTGGCTCTGTGGAGAGAAGAGAAGTGGATGTGGTTTACCTTGACTTCATCAAGGCCTTTGACATAATCTCCTATAATATGAATTCCGACAAAATCTAGCGATACATACTGGATGGGTGGACGGTAAGGTGATTGAATGGACAGCTGTACTTAAAGGGAGATGGTCTGTAGCTCAGTGTCTTACTATTCCCTGGTTATAGGTCGTATTCCTTAGGGACTGGTACTGAGGTTATGTCTTTTTGTACAAGGAATGTGTATTTTCCTGTACATTGTACATTCTTTGTACAATGGAA
Source organism: Rhinoptilus africanus (assembly GCA_013400135.1). Taxonomy (NCBI): domain Eukaryota; kingdom Metazoa; phylum Chordata; class Aves; order Charadriiformes; family Glareolidae; genus Rhinoptilus; species Rhinoptilus africanus. Next base: position 352,106 of record VXBO01001858.1, on the reverse strand, counting down.
TGAAACATTGCCTGTAAGTTTGCAAATGATACCAAATCGGGGAGGAATGGTCAATATGCTAGAGGTGCTATTGAGAGAGACCATGATCAAGTGAAGGAATGGACCAACATAAACCTTGTGAAATTCACTGAAGACATGCCAAGTCGTGCACCTGGGATGGAATAACCTTATGCAGGCTGGGAATCAACTGGAGAGCATCCAGTGAGGGGCCATGAAGCTGATTAATGTACTGGAGCATCTCTCCTATGAGGAAAGGCTGAGGGAGCTGGCACTGTTCAACCTGCAGAAGAGAAGGCTCAGAGGGTTCTTATCAATGTATGTAAATACCTGCAGGGAGGGTGCAAAGAAGACTGAGCCAGGCTCTTTTCAGTGGTGCCCGGTGACAGGACAAGAGGCAATAGGCACAAACTGAAACATGGGAGGTACCCTCTGAACATGAGGAAGCACTTTTTCACTGAGACCAAGCACTGGTTGTGGAGTGAGTCTCCATCCTTGGTGGTACTCAAAAGCCATCTGGACATGGTCCTGGGCAGCCAGCTGTAGCTGACGCTCCTTGGACAGGTGTGTTGGACCAAATGACCTCTAGAGGTCCCTTCCAACCTCAGTCATTCTGTGGAATGGCTTTGGAGGAAAGAAGGTGGAGGTCCTACTGGAAAAAAACAGTTGAATTGTGAGTCAGTAAGGCACCCTTGCAACAGTAAAAGCTACTGGGCTGCATTAGTAAGAATGAAGTAAGCAAATCAAGGAAAGTGATTATCATCCCCTCTGACATTTTTGAGGCTACATTTGGAGTCCTGTATTCAGTTTTGGGTTCCCCAGTGCAAGAACGTTTTTAAAATGTTGGTGCAATTCTAGCAAAGGTTGCTACAAAGGAGTATGTGTAGCTATGGTGTGTTGCACTTGGTGGCGCATGTGGTGCAACTGGGATTTTAAACATCTTGTTTGTAAAGTACAAAAGGTTGTCTTAATAGCAAGTCTACAGTTCACTTGATCTTGATTGAAATTTTATCAGGATACCAGGGTGAGTAAGTGGAGCATCCATCTGTACTTTGCTGCAAACTTTGCCACTGGAGGTTTCCTTCTCTTTGAATGAGAGTTTACTCAAATCTCTAGGATAGGTCTTTTGGTTAAGTTACTCTTAAGGTGTCATTTTTTGACTGATGTCCCTGATTTCTTGTGCCATATTTTAAAATAAGAGTGCCAGATTTGAGGATCAGAACCCACTTAACTTGCTTTTGTGGTTGTAGTTGGAGAAATTGCAGTTTGCTTGCTGTCTTGAAGCAGGTGCTTTTTTCTTTTTTTTTTTTTTTTGCTCATCTGGAATAATATAGTTGCTGCATCCCATCTTGGCAGCTGAATTTCACTGATGGGTCAGAAGAACTCTGCAGGCTGGGGTGAAAAAGGGCTCTTTGATCTTTATAAATGAAAGGTGCTAATGAACAGCTTTCTGTCAATGTTGATTAAAACTGACACATGTATGTCAGAATTGAATCAGATAGTTGGTTACCACAGCTGAGCTGATAGACGGTAGCTCGTTCAATTATGGCAACTGAATTGCACATATTTGAGTGACCGTATCCTCAGTATTAGGACAACAGTGGTTAAGTACATGTAGATGTAAACTGTATTCACCTGTAAAAATAGCATTTCTGCAGATGTGCAAAGTATCATAATGAAGTTACTCTTTGCTAAAATGAATATTCTGTGACTAGAAAAGAAACTTAACAGTTTTGGTCTGACATTTCATGAATATTAATGACAATTTGAGAGTTAATTTATTCCTGGTTGAGGGCAGCTCAGGATAAACCTGAAGAAGAAAACATATGGTTTTAATTAGTGTTTAATTAGTGTTTTCTGTAGCTTTCCTTTATTGTGACAAATGTTGACATAAACTTGACACTTTCTAAATGTTGATTGTCTAGTGTGAGTATATTGCTGGGTTACAAAACTTCCATAGTAGCAGTTCTGCTGCTGTTTGCGTGGTAAATATTTCAGAACCGCTCCCATCTCTTACCTGCAATTGCTGCCTATATCCACATATCTAGTTTAAAGTATCTTTAAGAGCTGTCATACGCTACCTCATAAATTGGCGTGTTAATAGAATAAGAGTACTGCAGACTCTACCTTCTCCAGAGACCAGCAAATCATTCCTGCAATATTCTCAGTTTCCAGTGACCTATTTTTGAAAATACTCTATAATTCCAAAACAAAAAGCACTCACATATGCACTAATGTAAGGAAAATGTCTCTCTTAGTAGAGTGCAATTATGCAAGCAGGGACTACTTGCCACGTTCCTGCAGACTGGAGAATTTACGTGCTGTTCTCAGCATGTTGTCCTCCATATGTTTCAAGCCTCTTTCGTGGCAGGGAAATGTGCTAATTTTGTGTAAAAAGGCCAGTGTTAGTTTTCCACCTTAATGCCTCACACATAATAGGGAAATAACAGCTATTATGCTATTTACACATTCTGTACTTCATATACTATAAGTTTGTGGAAAATATGATGTATTTTTGTGAAAGCAATGACAGGATTTCTATGTTAAATAAAAAGTGAATTAAATTTTAACTATGGAGTTATGACTAGTCCTTCATTAATTACCTATATCATACTAAGTTGATTATAGAGTGCTGTTGCGACAAAAATTTAAACAAGAAGTATTCTTTATGACCTGGATGCCATGCTGCTTTTTTTGCATTTCTAAGACATTATACCTGCCATCTTTGTTTCTTAAGTATAGTAAATATTGACAAGATTAAAAAAAAAATAGTTAAGAAAAGGATATTCTTTAAAGGCAAAGTTTAGTTCATGGAGAAAGGGACCAAATGGAAGTTAGATGAGCTCTAGTTGCAAACTTTGTTCAATGTTTTCTTCCACAGTAAATCCACATCTTTCTTCTAAAGGTGTACGTAGGCTGCAGTTGGCTAGAGGACACGTTGTAGAGTAGCATTTTGATCAAGTATGTTAGAAGCAGAGTTGGCTAACCTTAAATTCTCAGATTCTATTAAGTTTTTCTCACATTTAACTCTGATTAAACTCTTCAGTGCTGAAGATGGTTTAGATCTGCTCTGCTTTTTTGCAAGCTGGTGAGAGAACTTGATCACTGGTGAAAGAAGTGTGGCATGTCCACTTTCTCATTTAAAACTTTCAGCCTTATGCCTGTTTGTTTTTTTTTTTTTTAACCTTTAAAATTCGTGCCCTTCAGCCCGAGTTTCTTCTTTTCCACTGATCATTTAATAACATCAGTATGTCCTTCCTAGAGCAAGGCTTGTATTATGAAAGACAAATACATAAATGCACAGGCATTTGGGTAGTTATAAAAATAGTCATGAGAAGTTAACTGAGATGCAAGATATTAAGGAATAAATTGTACAGAAATTGGCAGAGGGAAGTTTATGTTTAATGTTGGATTTGATTAGTAAAGTAAAGGAAGAAAGATAGCAAGGGAAAAGCTGTGTGTCATAATTCTTAATTTCCTTGAAGGTACTGGTGAAAGCTGCTCTTCAGAAATTAATAGCAGCCATATAAATATAACGACCAAGAACTCAGTCTCCTTCTCAGCTTCTTCATGTACTAGAAGGCTGCTTTTACATCCTCCCAGGGACACCTCGTCTCCATGCTCAAGAATTTTGATTCCCTCAGTTTTCCCTCATAGGACAAGTGCTCCACACTCTGTTCATCTTGGTGGCCCTCTGCTGAACTTACTCCAGTTTACTGATGTCTTGAGGGGCCTAAGACTGGATGTGTTACTTTAGATATGTGTTAGATAGTGTGATGTGTTACAAGTGCTGAGTAGAAAGGAATAGATCCCTTGATCTAGAGGCTGTGCTTCTGCTAATACAGCCCAGGATCACGTTGGCCATCTTTGCTACCAGGGAACATTGCTAATATTTGGCTTGCTGTCTCCAAGACCTGCAGGTTATTTTCAGTGGCACCCCAGCCAGTCAGTGCCCCCAGCCTGTATTGTTTAGTCCTCCCCAGCTGCAGGGCTTTGCATTTGTCCTTGTTGAATATTGAAAGGTTCCTGTTTGCCCATGCCTTGCCCATGCCTGCATCCCTCTGAATGGTAGCCATGCCCTCAGGCATATTGGCTGGTCTTATGTCTTACACATATTTTGCAGTGTCATCTGCAAACTATGTGTAAGAACAGATAAAAAGAGAACTCCTGTTATCTTCTCTTGAAACTTTTACTGGCATCATCATGCCTGCCATCAGTCTTGTGTTTGTTGAAACTGTCCGGTTTTTTCAGTTTTCCGGTGTCAGTCATGGCTTCTAAACCTCTGATATTGTTACTGGTCTCTTTGAGTCTACCGTTTTCTTGACGTTCACGGACCAAAGCAGGATGCGTTATTTCACCTGCCCTGTTTCATACCAGTGTGATATTTACCTTTTTGCTACAAAATAAGCTTGACTTATTCAACTGTGATGTAGTATAACTCCTTGATCCCATTGTATAGAACTTGCTACAAAGCCAGGTGTTTCCTAGTGTGCAGTAGGTTATTGCTTCCTTTCAAGGTGTCATGGTACTTATGGAATTGCATCCTATTACTGTTAAATTGTTTCTCGTCATATAATATGGACTCTCCTCAGATAATCTTACGGTCTCTACCAGTTTGTTGACATTAATTTAATAAGCATGCATTTGATTTTATAATCGAAGACACTCGATTGTGGGCTGGGCCCCAGACAAATGCCTGGAAAACTTGACTTGAAAAAATCTTTTCTATTGACAGTGGGTCACTGAACCAGCTAATTTTGTATGCATTGTATTTGTATTGCATGTATTCTATTTTTTAGCATGCTTGTGAAAATTTCATGATTTCATGTGCAGTTTTAGTGATTTTTTTAGCATGCTTGTGAAAATTTCATGATTTCATGTGCAGTTTTAGGGATTTTTTTTTTTTCAAATGTGAATGGCATGAGAACAAGTGCAACAGAAGCCGATTCTGTCTCTATTCCTCATTTGCAAGATACTTTATTAGGGTATAGTGGAAAGCAGGGGCAGAAGACTCAATAATTGTGAGGAAAGTGATTTGTGAGAGCTGATCTTAGAATTATGGAGGGGAGAAGTTGGACATTTAGGCTGTTAATGGGCTGTGCTTCATAACATTGAATATTAGCTCTGAGGAATCCTCAGTAATGTCTGTTTTGAGTACTTCTTACTTTAGCCTGGCATAAAACCTCTGAAATATGTGTGAATCCCTTCTTTTTGACTTTTGAACCATGTTTTTAGTTTCTTCTTTGAAAATTTAAACCTTGCCAGTACTTCTTGCTCGTCTTCTACAACAGTGGCGGAAGGGATCTGGCCTTTCTTCCCAAAGAAGAACAGAGACACAACAGTGTGGCAATGTGCAGAAATGTGTGATTGAACTGCCTTTATTTTAATTTTTTTCAAAAAGGAAACAGTGAAATTACAAATAAAATTAGCTAAAATAAAAGTCCTTCTCCAGTGTGGTTTTTATCTTTTACTTTTTGTGTTCTTTGTAAAGCATATGCAGTTTGGAATATTTCTAATATAACTAATTGTACTCTTTACTGAATTGCCATTTTTTTCCTGCCCGTATAGTTCAGTTAATGTCTAAATTTGGAACACATGGAATGCAGGAGAAATACTGTAACAAAATGTGTTTATTACAGCAGCTTATGATTGGTTTGATGATTCCTCAAAAGAGACAATGCCATTATTTGTTAACGCTCTTATGATAATAATATTTTAGACTGATGCTAATTTTACCATGTTCAAATATTTTTATAACCTTTAACATTTTAAATGTATCTTTTTATTTAGGGTATTCTCTTGGTTTATGATATTACCAATGGCCAGAGCTTTGAAAATTTAGAAGACTGGTATAACGTGGTAAAAAAAGTGAACGAAGAATCAGAAACACAGCCACTTGTGGCCTTGGTTGGAAACAAAAGTAAGTTATTTGCTCTTAAATACTAATTGAAATACTCTGGATGTTGCTCTCTGTTGAAGATATGGCACTATATCTTTAGTAAAACGAAACTTAAGTCCTGTCTTGTGTGTTGTTGCTGTGTACAGATGACATATTTGGGCATAACTCAGGATTTTGGTTCTGGGTTGAGGGACTTGCTGCAGCGTGCCTTACCTAGCCTGCAGCCGCTCTGCCTGTGTTTTCTTTACTTGGAGAGCAGCAGACAGGAATAAGAGATCTCTTTCACCCATGTTTGAATTTGATAGGGCTTCAGGATATAGCCATGGCATGCAGCTAGAATGGAGAACTGGGAAGCATTCCTGGATCTAATAACAGGTATATTTCATGGTTCTGTATTTCAAGAGACTGCTAACTTAAGTACTGGTCTATATTATTTAAAATAACTACACTGCACACTAGACATAATATTTATGAGTTGCTTATTAGGCTTTTTTTGCATGCTATTTGTAGTTTTGCATATAAGGTTAGTTATTTCCTGTTCTGGGATTTTTTTTAACCTGTCCTCTTTTTGATCACGTAAGTATGATATAATGGTTTTGTCCTGACCACCAAAATATGCCACTTTACATAACCGTCACCTAGTTAGTTTCCTAATTAGATGGATTCCAAATTCCTGCACTTCCAGCTAAGAAATCTTACGGAAACATCCTTATTAACATATCTGAGATCTTGATCCTGCTCTCTTGCCCTTTTTCTGTTGAAAATGATAAAAGCAACTTCAATCAATTTTAGAAACAAAGTGATGGAAACAGATTTTTTTTGACAATGTAAACATGTTTTTTTTAATAACAAAAATCAGATTTGTTTGGGTTTTTTTTGACTTTCCCAGTAATTAGTGTCCATATCACACTATCTATATCATGAAGAAACTCAAAGAAAGACCTCATCTAGCAAGTTAATCTTGTTTAAAAGCATTTGAAAACAATGTAGAGACAACACTTCCATTCAAAACCATTAACTGTAGCATTGCTACTGTGATGCCGTAACATTTTATATTAATTATGAAAGACTACTTATTTTCTGGGAAGAAAACAGAAGGTCTTAGAGTTACAATATATAAATAGCACTTCTGAAAGTATAACATAGACAGTGTTGTACTCTAGCAGACTAGAGTCAATAATACAGATTCTGTTGAAACTCAAAGGAAAAATATTTTACACTGATTTATACTTTGCCCTGAAATTCGATTTCCTAGATGGAGTTTTGCAAGTCTTATGGAGTATTTACAGTAAGATATGCTGTAACATAGGATAAATAATGTTCTTTTGCTGGAATGACACCATAGAGGTAGAAAATCTGACACTGGTTTACATTTGAAGGAGTTATATCTGTGTTATATACCTTAAGTATATACATTTTTTTGTATACATGCCTGCAATTCTTTGAAATCCAAATATTTCCTAGTGAGCATCTGCAAACAGAATATGGTTTCATAGAATCATAGAATGTTTGTGTTGGTAGGGACCTTAAAGACTCTCTAGTTCCAACCCCCCCTACCAGGGGCAGGGGACACCTCCCACTAGACCAGATTACTGAAAGCCCTGTCCAAACTGACTTCAACTCACGCCTCCAGGGTATACTACAGGGTTTCGCAGGTGAATTTCCAGATAAAGGCTGACACTGACTAGTGAAAGTGCTTTCATTTTATGAAAATAGCAGGTGAAGGAACAACAGGCTTGCTACCTCGTTTTCCTTCAGTAGCTGTGTATAAAGAAAAAAAGCAAACTATTGCTCTCATATGGTTTGTTGTTGCACATGTTGAGCACGCAGGGCATGCTGCTTACAGAGGTCATTTTTTCCTTTTTTTTGATTCAGTATGATAAAAATTAAGCTTTTAGAAGTGTATTGTTTTTCTGAATTCTGTAGTAGGGAAAGAATATCTAGGAGGGCTTCCACCTCAGTACTTTAATGGCCTGTGAGAGGTCAGGGTCCTATTGTTACACAAATAGAAAACAAGGTGTTTATATAGAAGCATGGTATTGGCTCTTGCATATTATGAAAGGATGAAGCTCCCAGTATTAACAAGGTCTTCAGTTGGAATCACTGTGTTCAGAATAGCTCAACTTCTTCACTCGATAAGACACTCGTACGCAACACAAGAGCAATAATAGGTTTAAAGCCAAGAAAATCCATTTGATGTATTGATGAACTTATTTGACCATCATACAGGAGAAATACTTTTAGTCGTTAGTTTCTGTGTCAGGATTGTACTTGGTTTTTGAGCTATACATGTCTTCTAGGAAAATATCCAGGTATGCTTACTTAACGACTGGTAAAGTCTATATCCACAAGGAAGTAATTCTAACACCTTTCTTTGTGATAAAAGTTTTTTAAAATTGCCAAGAATGCAGTTATTTTCATTCATAGGAACTGGAAGGCATTGGGCCAGTATTTCGATAACTAGATAAGAATTTGGAAGCCCAGCTGAAACCATCGGCCTAAATTTATGGCTGCTTTTTTAAGTAGACTTAGCTTGGGCTTAGGCTCTCATTTGACCCTTTTCACTTACTAATAGTGTCTAAAAGAAATGTGTATTTTTCCATTTTGGGGTAAATACACCTGGGATCTCTGATGTAGTGCTTCAGAAATGGGAATAAAGCTACAGTTTAAAAAAAAAAGCTTGGAAGAAAACAATGTAAAATATTTTTCTTTACAATGAAACATAGAAAACTGTACACAAGAATCCTATTAGATGAAAACAATTTCCTTGGGTAATTTGTCATTGAAAGCAAATTACTTCAGGTATAATAGTATGTGGTGCATAATTGTGTACTAGCTGTTAAATTGTCTATAAAACTTCATGATTTGTTAGTGTTTTTTTGTATCAATTTGTAGTCATTCTGTTAAATGTGTTAAGTTTGCAGGAATTTCTTCAGTATTCCACCAAACTTGAAGAAATTGTTCAGTGCTGATCTAAAAGAACTAGTGCCAGTTTTGACTATTCTATTTTACTGTGCATTGCGATAGATCAGAAGCATGAACTCAGTAAGCTACAGTGTGTCTGATTAAAGCATGATAATTAACTTCAGAGTGGTGGCAATTTATTAAAATGTCCTGTTGTGATTGTAAGAGCTTGATTTACTCGTGGAACATTGGAGAGGTAATTTCTGCATACAGAGCTCCCATCAATCTCCAGTCTTTCACCCATCAGAAATTTATTTGAAAATAATAGAGTAGTATGAATTGAGATCTCCTAAATTCTGGACCTCCCCCCCATCTTCCTTTTTCTTCCCCTCCCTCTTTTTTTTTTTTATTTTTTCCTTCAG
>VXBO01001858.1:289034-326663 GCA_013400135.1 Rhinoptilus africanus | reverse complement strand
TGGCGGAACAGCCTTCCGGGGTGTCAGCCACCCCTCCCAGCTTTGTGTCGTCAGCAAACTTGCTGAGGGTGCACTCTATCCCCTCATCCAGGTCATTGATGAATATATTGAAGAGCACTGGGCCCAGTACTGACCCCTTGCCTAGACTGTGTTAAACAAGTTTGCTTTGCTGAAAAGTTATGAAAATCTGATGTGTTGTACATTTTTATAAATATATTAATACATTTTTATAAGTATATTTTAAATGAAAGTATGATGGTGACACAATTTTTCAAAGTGTTTTCAGTGATGGCCCAAATGAATGTTTAACCATTAAATAAAGGCTCTTTGCTATCCTGATTCTGAAAACTTCACCTAGGGAAATGATGCCTGGGGAAACTCCATGCCCTCTTAATGTATGTTAGAAGAGGAATATACTAAGTCACAAAGAAACTAGGTGGTTGTCAGGGCCATGCTAAAATTTTAGTAGATAATACCTTGGCGTTATTTACAAGGGACTTGTTAACTTCTTGACTTATATTCTCCCTTTCCTTTTCAAACTTAGCAAAGTAAGTGCTGCTTATCCTTGAGGACTCCTAACTATAAAAAGTAGAGTGGGTTTGTTTAATTGTTTGAGGTCATGACTTACCTAATGATCTGTGAAAATACACTTTCAGAATTTAAATTCTGCTGTAAGTCAGATGTAGCTGATTTCTTTAACTTCAATAAAAATTGAACAAAGCACACACTGTTAAAATCGTTTTTGGTTTTAGGAAGTTTTAGGAAAAAAAGTGTTAAAAACTTTACAAAAAGAAGTCCCATCTGAATCTTAACTTGCTTGCTTAATATTTTCAAATTAAAGTGAATCTTGACAATACATGTGTCCAAGTTGAGCTGTTCTCAGTGTTAGTGATGAAGACTTTGAAGTCTTGGACAAAGATGTTAACAATTTTTGTTCAGTCCCTTGTAGCTAGCATGAGCTGGTTCCTCTTGCTCGTCTGAGACTGGTCAATACTGTAAAGTTGCAATATTAGTATATTCTGTCTTAGTGTGTCCCCTATTCAATGTTTTTAATTTATTTGGAAAAATAGTAGATGCAAATACTGCAGAAGAGCTTTTGTAGCTTTTCCTCAGTATCTGAATCAATTATAGCCTTCTAGTAAATTAACAAAGTTTTGGATTGAACTGTTCACATCATGATAGAAATTTATGTCAGGAAGAAAGAAGCTATATGCTCATTCTACTTGGAGACAAGACGAGTTCTTCAATACAATGATGAATGAATGATTGATGTATTGATTGAATTTAATTTTTTTTCCCCCTGGGTGATTAATTAGTGATAATGAAGTATGTGAGTTGGCAAATGTGAAAGAGGTTTGTACAACCCCATGTCTACACTCTGGTTTGAAATCATCAAGTTGTTGAAATATAAATAGTTTGAATTCAGTTTTTTGTAGTCTTTGAAATGTTCAATTTAAGAAATAGCTGATAAATTTACTATCAATGTTTTGAATACGTTTGGTTTTCATTTCTCCTTTTAGAGTTAATCAAAATATCTTATAATTCTTTACTAAGCAGTATTAAATTTTCTTATAAAAAGTAATTTAATATAAAGTTGAGTAACAATATTAATTTTTTAACTGCCAGTTGAAAAGAGTTTGGATTTTTAATAATTAGTTCCAAAAGCTTCCAAATGGAAGAAAAACTGGGCTGATGTCAAACAGGATTTGATACACATGGAACAGTTAAGCAGTAATAAATTGCCTAGTAACTGAGTAATTTCACTCAGATATGTGCCAATCTTGCCTCTACATTGAAAAAAGGTTTGGAAGAAGAACTGATGTTTGAAATTGCTTAATGCTGGAGGTTTATTGTAATAACAATAATACTGACTTGGCCTGATCTTTGAACATTTAAGGCTTGTTTTTATATCCCAGTGAATGATTCATGTTCATTTATAATTTTTGTTGTGGGAGAGGTCCCGGAGGGGTATGTAGGAGAAGCACCAAGTGTCTCCAACTCTTTATTACATCTACTGGAAGCAACAATGGAATCAAGCATGGAAGGGCCCTGGAGCTGACCTGGGTTGGCTCTGTTAGGAGCAAGTAATTCAGAGTATTGGATAAAAGCGTCACGCTTAAGGGGACTGCCAATTTTTTAACGTAGCTTTTTGGCATGAAATCAATGGGGATACCTGTGGAAACAGCCTATATAGATGGATGAAGCAGCAGCAGCCATCAAGAATGCTGGCATGGATCCTGTGAGGAAGTGTTATTTATTAGGTAAATGCTTTTTATAGGAAGAAGTTTTGTATTAATAATTCATTTCCGTGGCTTCATGAAATATACTACTCTTGAGATACATTCCGGTGCGTTATTTTAAGAACATTGTTTTAGGAACTGCTATGTAAGAATAAAGCTTTTCAGGTGATGTTACAGTATGTCCGGATTTACTGTTTTTGGAAGAAATTACTTATACAACTGTACCTATCTTACAAGACACTGTAGAATGTTTCAATTATAGGTAGAACTGCAAATGTGTCTAACGTTTTGTGGGGGTTTGGTAGAGGGAAGGTAGGTGTGGGTTGTTTTTTTTTTTTATTCTGTCTACAATTACAGACTGCCTCTAATCTCTTAATAAGGAGATATCTGTCTTTGATAACATGAAAAATTTAGTTTTTCATATGCAATTGTGAGACTGACATTATTAACTTGCCTTCCCTTTTGAATGATGACAAGGAATTTGGCCCCTCTGAGCTCATGTAGGCTGTAGCTTCAGAATTGGTTGGTTTCGTGGTGAAGCCGGTTTACAGCTTGAAGTTAGCACTACTGCCCCACGGGAAATTGGATCTGTGACTTGATCTGGGCTAAACAGAACATTGCAAAAAGAAGCTGCTATTTTTAACGTGGATCAGCTCATTGAGCTTCATAAGCTCATGCAAGTTGCATGGCTTCCTAAGGAGGTGAGGAGGGAATAGTGCACTGTGACGTGAGGGTGGGAATGAAGAACCAGGACTGCGGACAGGATGGTGAGATTTTCTGCGCTTTGGTGTTGGCATCGGTCTTGAAACTGTGGTCAAAAACTCTCGCTGTTGACTGCAAAGAGAGACAGATGTGAGTGACTGAAGGTAGGATCTAAGAATGTTGTATGAGTTCTCATTAAGATCCCAAGACCTTCAGTTGATGAATTATAATGAGTTTTATGTTTTATGACTGTCAATCCACTAAATCTTTGTGAATTTTAGAATGATAAAACTTTTAGTAGTGTTCTTAGTATTTAACTGAAGATGACTGTACCTTGTCCTGGGATTGATAAATTCAGTGATGATGTAGTAGATACATCAAAATTAGAGAAAATATTTGAGAGAGATGAAGAAAAGCAGATCCATCCACGGCTTGCAGATACATTGGACTAGCACCATCTTCTGAATGTTTAGTACATTACAGCTTTATGTCTGCACTAAGATATTAAAGAACATTTAAAAAAATATTCACTGAACTTTGAATTTCAGTAATCAAAGTACTTGTAATATCGTTTTTACACTCTAGAGTTTATGAAATAGTTAAAAAAAAATCTACAGTTGAATTAATGAGAAATTATTTTTTTACACTTTAACCCCTGTCCTAAAAAATACATTTAATATTACAAGGAGGGAAATTATTTTCTTAAAAAAAGCTATTGAAGTCCAGCTATTGTCACTAGTAGCTCAGCTAAAGACATGAATTTAAGCAGTTTTTTATGTTGCTTCAGTAATCCTGATAAAAATAATCTCATGTTGAATCAAAGAAGGGTCTGTTATTATTTTTCTGTCAGCAAGTTTTATTTCAGAGTGCTTGGGCAGTCATTAAGTTCAGTATAGGGAAGTGTGGGAACTACTGTCAAAACCAGTAATGTGTAATGTAAAGAGAAACATATTTTTTGAAGTTAGGTTCATATATATTCATTTGTCCAGGGGAGTTCATATGAACATTTTAAAATACACATATTGCAGTCATCTTAGTGTTAAAAATAATTCTGTGTTTCTCATAGGCTACTCTGGAAAGGGTGGTGTTACATTGGTGAGAGAAAATGTAGATTCCAAATGGTATAACTTTTTTCTTGTTGGTGTCACTAAAAAAATTGGGAATTAGAAAATGACGTATCACTTGAAACTTGTTTTTTTTCCAATATGTTTGTTAAATTACTGTATTTGCCAGGGATACTGGATCTAAAAAGTGAAATACTTTATTTATTACTTGTAGAAACTTTTAAGGATGTGAGAAGAAATGCTGCAGCTACAGTTGCAGACATACAAAGTAACTATTACACATTTTTATGCTGTATTGTATTTGAGTTATGGTACTTAATTAACAGAATTGCCATTTCTCCCAGATGGTCACCCTAATTGTATCATTTATAATTTCATTAGGCACTTCGTTGTCTAATGCCAGTGTGTTAGACTGTGCCTCAGGACCGGAATTCCAGCTGTTGTTGGGCATCCTGGATTATGGTTTGTGTGAGTTCAGGTTAGTTTGGTGGGGTTTTTTGCCTTCTCAGTGCCGTTCAATAAATAAGCCTTTCCCAGCTGTGTTTGTCTGCTGGGCTGGTCACTGTGACTGCCCAGTGATTTTTATAGTCAAATTAAGAGAGCAAGAAAAATTCGGCTGGGGGTGTTCTCCTGTCCTAGCCATTTTCTCATTTCTCCTTGTCTTCAGGAAACAGCTATTTATAAAGATATTTGAGTCCAAATTAACAGCTTTAACTTAATAAGGAAGTAAAGCTAATTGCTATCAGGTTTCTCCTTGGCACAAAGATTAGGAAGCCTGAACACAAGTGTTAAAGAAGATGACATATGATTTAGTGCACAAAGCAGTAAAATTCATGGTTCAGCGAAACTGTGTGATTTCAAGCAAGGCTTTAAATTTATCTTTTCATACATGGTTCATTTTTCCATTTGTAAAAATAAGAATAGCATTTGCCTAATTTACTGGGAGGAGATTTAGTCAGCAGATGACCTGTTTGCAATTGCAAAGTGCCTATAAACTGGCGATAACAGCCATGTAAGAATCTGAGTGACTAGATAAAAAGCAGCAGTGAACAAACTTTCTTACTAGGAGGAGCTTGTAATCTTACAACACATTTCTCTGTGGAAAGTAAAAACTAATTAACCAAAGGTGTGAAATTGGAGAACATTAAAGTCCAGTGAGATGATACTTTTGAGAGAGCGTGGCATTAATTTGCTGAAGCTGGACGGTTCATTCTCCATACCAGTATGCATTAAAGGGCTTCGTGTGCTTTCCTTCACACCCTGCCTTGATTTGTTAAGCTTACCCTAAGGGCATGTTTATTTAGGTCTGTACACTGCTGACAGTAAACAGGGATATGTGGTAAAATCATCTGCACAGAGGTCTGTGCTGCCACAGCTGAACTCCTGGTTCCCAGATTAATGCATTTCAAGTTAATTTGGTCATCTCTTTGCTCTGCCACTGTCTGCCTCTAGATAAATCTTCAGTGTCCTCAGTCACTTGAGTTGCAGGGTGAGGAGATGGCAGTCGACACCTGCCTTTCATTCTCCTCTCTTGCTTTCTGTATTCTTATGGCACCCTTTTTAAAAGGCAAGAAAAGGCAGAATTGTTCCAATTATGCTTTAATCCTAAAATAATAGTACAAGGTGACTCAATTGTGTATTTGTTTAATAGTATAATCTTTTTTGAATACTTGTTTCCAAAAATGTCTGCATTACGGGTAGGGATAAGCAGTATAGATACCTAACAGATGGGATCAGATTCTAACGATCAGTGTAGTCTTAGTCTGTTCGGTGAAATGGCTGCAAGAATTTCTGCCAGGAATTTATTGAAAAATTAAAATGGGAAATGTCTAGCTGAGAAAAAAAAATAATTCTTATTTTCTTTTTAACTGTGTCTTCAAGCTATGTAAGCCACTCATCTGTCATCTTAGTTTTGAAAAGAAACTTGGGTGTATTCTTTTTTGCTTCATAAGAAATTTTACTTTGGTATGAAAAGATGCCTGCTGTTTGTATTTGCGAAGGTTCACATATCTTCTTAAAAACGACCTGTCACTGACCGAACATTATACATGCTTGCTATTAGGCGAGAATCCTGTCACTTTGTGTCCCCTATAGTTAGCTGCACTCTGTGTGCTCAGATGGGGATGTTTGCTTCTGGCTGCTCTTGCGTTTTATTGAAACATATTTTAAATCTTGGAAATGTTAGCCTTATTAACCTTTTGCCTTCCAAAGGTGCACAAGAACCACTATGTTTTATAGCTTGTTGTTGGTGTAATTCTTTATTATTTAACAGTATTTGAAAATCTCATTTAATATGGAATGGTTTTATGTAGAAAACTTCATATAGAGACTACAGTTACTTCCATAATATAAATCGAAGAGAACTTTTCATGCTGAATACACTCTTTTCTTACTATTTTATGTCTTAGAACAAATTATCAGCATCATCAATGCAATTTTATTGTGTGAAGTATCCTCACTCTAAGAAGCTCATCACAGATTTTCTGTATTCATATGTCATTCTTTGAGAGGAAAGAGAATTGCACATATGCTTTGTGCAACTAAGTGGAGGCCAATAAGAGAGGTATGCATAAAACCAGGCAAACATCACTTCCCAAGAAGATGCCTTTCTGTTTTTAACTGGAGACATAGGAATTGCTCCCTTTTCATTTCCCATATTAGGCATATGTTTTCTTGTCTTGTATCTGTAGGAAATTGTCTTTTGGTTTAGAAGGAGCTGAGATCATAGATTTAGCATTTAGAAAGTTATATTTTTCTTTAATAATTGACAAGCATATTTGCTGGTAATTCAGATTTATTTTTCAGAGGAGGAAGTGTTACAATGTTTTGTGTGAATTACAAGAGTTTTTAAGCTATCCATTTCTTCTGAAACCAGTAATTTCCTGTTGTAGCTGGAAATGTTAAGTAAAGTTTAAGTATTAAAGTGCAGTACCAGCTATTATTATTCTGCCTTAACAAGTCTTCTAATACAACGTTTGATTTGTTGCTATGTCCTCATAGGGAAGCATCAGCAGTAGAGTGTACATGACAGTGAGAAAGTAAACACATGCTTGCAATCAAATTAATGTATTTCATCTGTCTTCAACTAATAACAATCTGTCATGCTATCTATCTGAGAAGGGGCATAAACAGTTTATTTTGTGTTTGGAATAACTTCCTGGAGGTAGTTAATGTGACACATAGTTTGTCTGACATGAGTATAACCAGATCAACACTCTAGATGTTTTCTTGATAACCTAAAAAAATTACTGAGAAAATCTGTACTGGAACTATATTTATATTTCGTTTTGAGCTTCCTTAAATCAGAGTAGTGGCATAGTTTTCAGGACTTCCATGAAAGAGTTTTCTTTTCTTGGCAGTTATACAATTTTAGTGTGAGAAAAAGATTGAAAGTATTAATAAAAATTTAACTACAAAAAGCTGCAGTTTGCACTCTGACATTTAAGTCTGACTGTTGGAGAAGTACATGCTGTACTAATTTAAAAGTACCAAGTAAAAGCTGATTTTTAAAAAGCTAGGTGATATGCAAAGTCTGATAGTACTGCAGACTTGGTACAATTTGTTTTCAAATTAATTTGTTATTATTTCTGCATCATTCTGGTTATGTTACTATATCAGATAATAATGTTAATATTATCAGCATCAGATGTTTATTGCCAGATGAATTTTTAATTTGCACAGAAAGAAACTTTGTATCTACTAGGAAAATGAAAGTGCACTTGCTTGAAGTTCTAAGTAACCAGTCAAATATTCTTTTAAAAACTAAGGCATAATTAAAAAGCTCCATCTTTTAGTAGGAAAGCAGTAGGTTACTGGTAAGCATAGCAATAAAAAGCTAGGGAGGGGTTTTTTGTTGCTTTTTTCCCTTATTTTCTTTGGAGTGATGGCAGAATTAGAATTAAAACTGGTTAAAATTCCTTATGGCAGAAGAGGCATGAGAGGGGTTCCTTGTGGCCAGAGCTGTGGGACCTGTCGAGCTGTGCTCTGCTGAGGTGCTGTGGGGCAGAGATCTGATAAACTGGGCAGTAAATCCTGTTACCCAGAATGCTACTGCCAGTATTCATCATGATTTCTGTTTTATTCTTTCGAATAGTCGATATTTGGGCACATCTTAGAGAAATCCTATTTTTACTCCCTTTTTCATGCACATCTGCATGGGCGAAGCAGAACCTTCACACTCTGAAATTAAACTGACTGCGCCTGTTGAGAAGTGTATACTGCTTGAAGATATCACTGTATAACGGTAATGTCTTCTTCACTCTGTTAGGTTTTCAGGTGCTCAAGCTAGGTTTGTTCTTAAGAAATCAGTCTGGAATAATACCAAAAAGTAGGATGAAAAAGAAATTGTCATATACAGCCCCCTTTTTTATGACCCTGGAGTATTTTCAGAAGAGAAAATATGTACATAATTTTAAGCACATGTAAATCAAATTAATAAATTATTAAAGCATTTTACTTGTCATGTCTGTGTGGGCTAATCGTGATAGCTCATTATTTAAACATTATGTAATTGTATACCTTGTGTGAACAGCTGCAAATACTTTGCAGAAAGATTTATATTTCTTTTTTCACAGCATACTATAAGGGAATATATTTTTGTGCGGTACTGTAGATTAATATAGATGTTTACTTATACCTTTAAAACTATCCTTGATTATATTAAAATATGAAATAATTATAATATGCATAACTACAAAACTAGATAGTTGTAAATTCAATTATGTGTTAATACCAATTTTAATACCAAATACTGTAATTATCAATAAAAGGAAAAGTTTAGCTTAAACAGGAGAACTGCCCCTTTGTAACAGATTCCCTCGCAGTTAGTACAATTGCAAGCTTTGAAAGTGAAAGACGGTCAGATTTGGGAGGAGAGGTTTCCCTTTGCTGAAATTCTCTGAACTGTCTCTTTTGTCTTTCTTTTCATCCATATGGTTTAGAAGATGGTTAGGTTAGTTGTCGCTGATATAGTCATCTAAAATGACTGTACAGTGCCTTACAGTTTACAAGTGTAATATCGCGATCCAGGAGGAATGCCAACAAACTATTAAACATTCAGGCTTGCTTAACATGCATTATGCATGCCACTCATCTGTTTATGCCATTCTGAACAAGTACTGTCACTATTTTTTCAGCTGCCTGGAAGTACCTGTACAAGTTATGTATTTGTGTTTCTTCCAAATTATCTGAAAGGAAGATTCATGCAAAATGGATGGTTTCCGACTTCAAGAAACCATAGTTTTACATGGAGTTCTTCTCCAGTGATGTTATGAAAGAAGGGATTGGCAGCCCTGTGTGAAAGGGAGATAAATAGCATGAGTAGCAGCCTTTACATTCTGCATAAATGATGCTCTCTTGTCTTTTTAGAGTATGTGCAGTTATTGGCTTGAGTGACAATATTTAAATAAAAATAAACCATTTTTACATTTTCAACATTTTTAAAGATTATAAAACCAGAACATTCATCATTCTTCTAACTGATGATACGTAATTTAAAATGCTTACTGGCTTCATGTTTGTACCAGTTCTACTATGATAAATTGCTACACACATTTTATTGTAATTAATATTAAGACAATACAGCTGTGAGATTTGATATCGCACTTTATTCCCTGAGGCAATCTCTGGCGAGCTGATTATATTTGTTCTAGTTCATTTCAGTGAAGCAGGTGAGCTAAAGTAGTATTTAAGCTTCTTGAGTACTGGTTTTCCACATATGGATGGTGTAGTGGAATGGAAATGCTCGTTTGTCCCTGCACAGTGGTGCTATGTGGCTTGTTGCAAGCCTTTTTTTTTTTTATCTTGAAGGAATGGTACATATATCTAAATAGTGTGGGAGAAACAAATACGGTGTTAGTTCATTTATCATTAGTGCTTTTGAAAGTCTCAAGTCAAAAATGGAATAATTATTCAATCAAGACTGAATTACTGTTGAATGCCTGTGTGTGGGTAAAACACCCCTCTGTGTTTTACCTAGTGCTTTCCAGTCTTTTTCTGTTCCCTTGTTACTACCCAAGGAACTAAAATTTCCGTGACTGACTCTTAATTTCTCAAGCAAAGTTATATAGAGATTTGGCTTTGAATAACTATTTATACTGTTTCGAGTGTTTGCTCGGAATTCTTCTATCGTTTGACACCTAGCCTTGCAGACAGTCATTTCAAATACAATTTCCTTTTCCATTTTGAGTTAGCATTATCTATCAGCTTTTCAATGCAAATAAGTGATGTACAGCAGCAATTCAAAGGATAATGAAAATGTTGTTTGTATAAATCACCTGAAGATCTAATCAAATCTCTCTAGTCCCAACTTAAACCGATTATTTTGTCCTTGTCTTAGAATTATAGAATGGTTTAGGTTGGAAGGGACCTTTAAAGGTGACTTGCTTCAACCCCGCTGCAGTGAGTAGGGACATTTTCAACTAGATCAGGTCACTCAAAGCCCCATCCAACCTGACCTTGAATGTTTCCAGGGATGGGGCCTCCACCACCCCTGTGGGCAACCTGTTCCACTGTTTCACCACCCTCAGCATGAAAAAATTTCTTTCTTATATCTAGTCTGAATCTACCCTCATTTAGTTTAAAACCATTACCCCTTATCCTGTTGCAACAACCTGCTTTCTTATAAGCCCAGTTTTAGTACTGAAAGGCAGCAATAAGATCTCCCTGGAGCCTTCTCCTCTCCGGGCTGAACAACCCCAACTATCTCAGACTGCCTTCACAGCAGAGGTGCTCCAGCCCTCTGAGCATCTTTGTGGCCCTCCTCTGGACCCGCTCCAACAGGTCCATGTCCTTCTTGTGCTGAGGACTCCAGAGCTGGATGGCAGTACTCCAGGTGGGGTCTCACCAGAGCAGAGCAGAGCAGAGGGGCAGTCCCTTGACCTGCTGGCCACGCTTTTTTTGGTGCAGCCCAGGATATGGCTGGCTTTCTAGGCTGTGAGTGACCATTGTCAGCTCGTGGCCAGCTTTTCATCCACCAGTACCCCCAGGTCCCTCTCGGCAGGGCTGCTCTCAGTCCCTTCGTCCCCCAGCCTGTATTGGTTCAGAGGGTTGCCCTGACCCAGATGCAGAACCCTGCACTTGGCCTTTTTGAACCGCATGAGGTTCACACGAGCCCACTTTTTGAGCTTGTCTTCTTTGAATTGTCACTTGTTCTCCACAGAGGTTCACCACATGATGGTGTTTACATCTTTTTCCTTACATAGATTCTGTAGTTTTCTTCTTACCTGTGTTTTTCCTCACATTTTCAGGAATGCCTTAGAGGGAGTATTTTTGAAATTTCTGTGGGAGTTTCATACTTGTCTCTTAAATTCCATTTTCTTTTTTCACCTCATTAGATCTCTGTTTAGTCTCACCTACAAATCAAAATTGAACTCTCCAGAGTTCATGAGAAACAAGCCTTTTAGCAAGCCTTACCTGCTTTTGCTACAGCAGACTGATCTATGCTGGTTTCTTCCACAAGGTGAGATTTTTCACTTGGATTTGTCTGCCTTGGTGGAAGTCATGTCTGAAATTCCTGAAGTTCCTAATAGATTTTTGTTGTGCCAGTATTTTTATGGGATACCTGTACATACAAAGGTGTATAGATCTGTTAGTTATGGAACAGCAGTTCATCTTGCTGGCTTTAACTGAAGTGACTCTTCACACCAGACAAGCATAAAGGTGAATGTTTGGTTTGATTCCAGAGAAACAAAAGATTGAGCTCTTGGCTAGTTCTTGAGAACTAAGACAGCTGAGATAATTTTTGGAGAAACTGTGGGGGTTTTTTTCTAGTGGTTACAGGAGCTTTTTAGTGTGTATTTAAGGCATAAAAATGAGCGAATGGCAGCAGCCCATGTTGAGGATGCTTTTTGTCTTACAAAGCAATGTCAAAATTACTTTGGGGGCTGATAAGTCCCTTTTTCTTTCCTCATCAGGCCAATCAGGGAAACAATACTATGATCGATCTCTCTCCCCTACTGCTTGTGACATCCCTCTGCTTCTCCTGATTTCAGTTTTCGTGTGGTTTATTTAAGTATTTCATTTAATGCAAATATACTAAGTGGTTCCTGTATAGTCAAGGAATTAACAATGTTCTTGTACTCCTTTGACATTTTAACTATTGCTTTGCTAACTTTAACTGCCATTCCTGTTGGTCCCATTTTTAAGACCTTTAGAATTTTAGAAGTGATAGATCAAAGAAACCTTCTCACTGCATTCTGTAAAATTTCCAGATCTTGGGTTTGCTTTAGCTTTTCATGATCAGAAAACCTAATTTATTAATGTTTGTATCCAAGCACTTAATCCAAAGTACTGGTTTGTAATTTGTGTGCTTTAGAGACTTACTGTTTGCAAATGGTTAAATCTCTTTTCACGTTTTAAACTGAAATCCTTGTGTCTCCTTTAGGCATCCCATTGTGAATTTCTAACCATCAATTTAAATTCTACTTGGTAAAAATGGACCTGTTAGTTTCCCCCTGTATCTGTCATTCACTTCAGATGAGGGAGATGACTGTACCATCTGGCACATAAACTTCGCTTTGGGCCTTTCCCTAAATGTTTGTGTTTAATGTGTGTCCAAATCTTGCAGATTCTTTCTTTGAGACCTTTGTTAGATATGGCCTATTATAACCTTATAACACAGTTAAAATGGTCTTATTTTGCATCTTAATTTCAGTAATTCCTTTTTCTTGGCCAATGTAATGTTATCTAGTCATTTAGAAGATCGTTTTGCTGCTTTGCACAATCAAACTATGTTTATGTATCTAATTCTCTTTCTTGCTATCCAAAACTTATTTGTCTTTGCCTTTAAACTTTTCACGGCTTAAGTGCATTCTAGTATCATCCTTCATCCCAAGATATCTGTTCCTGCTGTTAATTGGCTCATCAAACCAGCCCACATTGGCCAGCTGTTAGTTTTCTTTCTGTAAAGTCCCTGCATTCCTTACAAACATCTTTTTAGAAAATCATTTTTCTCCTCCGAATCCCTCCTTAAAGTCTTTTTGCTGTGATGTCAAAATAAAAGCTGGACACTCTCAGCTGGTGTGCTGAGAGTTCTGCCTGTCCAACAGACCAATGTCAGATGTTAAAAAAAAAAAAAAAAGGACTGGAAGGTAACTATTCACTGTATTTTAGCTGATCTTCGGTAACTGTCTGTGATTGTGCCCTTAGCCTGTGGCAATGCAAAGTAATTTGAGTTAGCATAGTCGTCTTTCATTGACTGCAAACTGCAACTTTTTATAGTTAAATATTTATTAACGCTTGAAACCCTTTTCTTGTACTAAAACTGTGCCCTCTTTCATTGAGAGCTAATGTAACATGAATTGCCTTGCATTTACTGGGAGCTGAGAGTGTGCACATGGACAGTTACCTGGCACTTATCTACCATAACAGTAACCGTACAGTTCACAGCAGACTGCCTTTAATTCAGAAGACAAGGTGAAATACTTGTAAGTGGGGAGAGGGCCTGAGAATTACACAAAATTCTGAAACAATTTTACCTTGATTTTTACTTCCAGTGTGTTAGATTGTAGAGTCTTGGATACTTTTAATTTATTTACTGTAGTAGAGTATATGCTCCACTCGCCATATGTTATTCTTGATCTTTCTTCAAGTAGAAAATAGGGGGCATTTGAGCTTATGATTTCCAATATGGAAGTGGTGTTTTCTTCCTGGAAATTCATCAACCTTTTAGCATGCTGTTGTGTTCTTCCACTCGCTATTCTTTCCTTCCTGGGGAAAAAGAGAAAAAATTGAGAGATGTTGTAACTTGTGAGCTTGTCTTTATCAACTTACATAAGCATGTCATGGTATTTTAGAGGGATACAGTATAAATTTTATCTACCATCTGTCTCTATCTATTTTTATTGTAACCGTGTGTAGGTTTTTGGAGTTCGGGTATAGTCGAAGAAATACAGTGAGTGAAATTTGGAAGTGGGGTTAAGGTTCCTTTAAGACCTCATCAAATAAAAATAAAGAAAATATATATTTATTTTTCCCCAAAGAATAATCTCACTGTTGTGTTTTCCAGGCTGCACTTAAAGCTAATATGTGAAGAGTAAAAATAATAGTTAATAATGATATGGTTTAGGCAGCATGCTGTACTTTATTCTTAAAAGCGTTTCGACAGAGGCTCTCTTCTGGTAGTTATTTTTGAGAGAAAAAAGTTAAGTAGCTGTTGTGTAGACTGCATGAGTTTTTAACAAAATTGTTATCAACTTTAGGTTTTATCTTAGTAAATGAGTTTGTCCTTCCTATTCTTTATGAACCTATATATTCAACGTTTAGTATTATGAAAAACTGTACTACAAACAGTGTTAATAGCTTAGTATTTTAGTCCTTCACAAATTAATGCCTGTGGTAACTGGATGATTTTAGGCCTGTTCTTATAAACAAGGCCTTAGTGATGTACAAGAAACAGTAATATGTGGCAAAAACTCCACATTAACCAAGGTAAGCAGTATAAATGGGGTGTAGGAATCCCCTGTTAGACTAAAAATCTCCAAGAGAAAATCTCCAGAGCCTACAAATTAAAGACCTCCAATATCATTTTAAAATAAAGCCTTTTATGTAGTAGGAGAGCATTTTTTCAGCTGATAATCAAATGACACTATTATGCAGGCTTACTAGATTTGCAAATTTACAAGTTTTTACAAGTCAGTTGGGTCCCTTCCTCAGGAAATCAGTTTAAGTTTTTTTTTCCTGTATTGACTCAAAGAGCCTGGTTGTCCTTAAATCCTTCTGAATATATTTGCCTTATAATTTGACGGCATTGAGTCAACACCCTTATAGGAACTGTAATGCAATAAAAAGAGAAACTGTTCAATATAGTTTCCAGTTACCTTAGGATCAGATTTGGAGAAACTGGAATGTACACAATAAAACCTGTGCAAGACTTGAGTTCCATGTTGTTTTGGAAGCAACTACTACTTTTCAACATAAAATACCATTTGAAAGTTTTGCTCTGCTTCCAATGGTTGTAAAATGATAAAAATGAAAATTCGTGTGACTCTTGAAATATGCATTTTACTGTTTTTAACTTTCTGAACCACACCTTTGTGGAATTGAAAACTTCATATACAAGTAACTAAATATCAATGTTTTTAGTCAGTTCATTTTTTTTATTATAGTGAATGTTTTTGCTCTACCATGTTCTGCAACAAAATTCTTTATAACTCATTTACATTTTTTACTTAGAAAAAACCATGTGGATTCAGATGTGCTTCGTGAGCTCTATTTTGTAGTCTTTAGATTACACTGGAGTCTCCAACATGCATCATGCTTGCAAACAGAATGCTCAAAATTTAGTTCGGTCTCAGCTTTTTGTGTGTAGTTAGTACTAAAGTTTTTAAAAATTTCTTACATGTATCCAGAAATAAATTTTGTCCTTTATTTCATTATGAATTTTTTGCATTTGACTCTATAATTTTAAATGTGGCTTCATTTTAGTTTTGCAAATAAAATTAATTTGAGGTAATTTGTTGTTTTAATGTTCGCAAATGATTATAAAAAGAAAGAAATTTGTATTTGCATACATCTGTAAAGGAAAAATTTACATCTGATGTGTTTCCAATGAATAATTTCTAAGACAGGTAAATAAATGGGCTCCATTGTACTAATTTTTCCTGTTTTCAATTTCTTTTTAGTTGACTTGGAGCATATGCGCACAGTGAAAGTTGACAAGCATCAGCGATTTTGCCAGGAAAACAATTTCAGTAGCCATTTTGTGTCAGCTAAGACAGGAGATTCTGTAAGTAAGAAAAAGAAAATTCTTGTAGATGTTTTGGTTGGTTGGATTTTTTTTGGGTTTTTTAAAATTTTATTTGAAGAAAGCCATTATTCTGGGGTACAATGTAGCAGCTTTATTATACTTCACATGTCAAACTATTGAGAACTTTGGCTGCTGCAGGTCCTTTTTGCCTACCTACTTCTGTGAAAAATAGATTTTGTATAAGTGTATGTGTGGGGTTTTTTTTAATTTCAGTGGCTTCTCATCTGATTTGCAGTTTGAGGTACAGATTTTAATAGGGAAATGGTCTAGTTTATTCATCAGCATGAGAACTGAGACCAGCTGGATGACTGCTTGCTGTCAGCCAGTAGTTAAATGTATTCCTTCAATCCAAGTTGAGTTCCATCTATGGACCATCAATATAGAAGCTTTCAACAGTTGATAATGTCATAAGACCCTGTTATGATTAAAGTTTTTAATATGGGTCCTGAGCCATGAGAGACACTCTCTCTGCACGTCCATTGAAATTTGAACTTTCTGGTATTTGTAATGCTTTGCAGAGCACATTTTTGAACAATCTTTTGACTCTGAGCTAACTGCGTTATTTGTTTTAGTTGGAAGCCTATGGAAGAAAAAGTTCTTTTTCAGTTGACTGTATCAGTCAAACTAAATCACACTGTATTACTTTGCTTCATTTCTGTCACATGCCTAAAGACTTTGTCATTCCCATAAAACAGTCCTGTATCTGTCTCCTATTTATGACAACATGGTTTATTTTTATGTTATTGAACGGTAAGGCCATGTTCAATTATATGGAAGTATAATTCTGTAACACAAATGGAATCACTTGTTTTAAGATCTTCGATGAAACTTCTACACTGGACTGCCTAATCTTATAAGAAAATAGTTATTCTGCAAAGTCTAACAATATTGCTGTTACAAATGCAGCAAATTCTGATTGTCCTTATAGCTTGTCTTAAACCTTTGGCATAAATTTTTGTTTGAAGTACGAAAATTCAAGCTTTTTGTGCTAGAAACAAGAAAAGTTTTATAATACTTCTGTCAATGTAGTGTGAATTTGATAAAATATATACCTTTCTCAAGGAGACAACATTTTAGTGCGATTTGGTAATAGAAAGAAAAAGCAGCTCTTTTTATGAGGTTGATATATTTAGCATTGCAGATTATGAGGGAATCTTTATTGTATCTTTTTAAGTGATTCACTATTTACAGCAGCATCCCACTATATATACTGATTGTGTTTTTTTTAAACTTACTGCTTAAAAACAAAAGTAAATCTGAATATACCTGGAAAGCAT
The DNA here is from genome assembly GCA_013400135.1 of Rhinoptilus africanus. NCBI lineage: Eukaryota > Metazoa > Chordata > Aves > Charadriiformes > Glareolidae > Rhinoptilus > Rhinoptilus africanus. The sequence continues at coordinate 309,634 of VXBO01001858.1, read as the reverse complement.
TAATCAGAAATATCTGTTTAAATATCCACTAACAAAAGAAGGTATGAGGTGTAGTTCACAGTAATTCATTTTTAGTTTCAATATAGATTTGAATTACCTCTTTCACTATTACTGCGCACTGACCTTTTAAAATCTTCATGTATTTGGGTAGTCGTGCAGGAAAGACAGGGTGTTTACCCTAGGCAGTGATTTAAGAAGAGGCCATCCGTTGCTACCGTGGATATAGACTAGAGGAGTCTTAAACACTCAGTTAAGATAAATGAAGTGATTTGTTTTGTTTACCTCCAATTTCTCCAACACTCATATGCAAAAGATAATTTTATGTACACAGAAAAGCCCAAAAGTCTCCTCAGGGGAGAAAAACTTTCATAAAAGATTTAGTATAGCTAACTGTCCTACTGTCCATCAAATTGCATGACTTAAGCAGTGAACTCATGTGCGATGCTTTGTGCGCAAAGCATCCTGATGGCAGGTGATCTAGCTCAGTACACCTGAGCACCTAAAATAGGTCTCTGGAAAAGGTCAGCCTGGGCAGGATTTCCTTTCTTGCTGTGTGGATGCAAGAGAATAGACCAGTACTAGACCAACTAGTTAGAGAAAGAGAAATTATTTTGGAAGCTGCCATGGCTTGTTGGTTGTGCCACTAATTCATTACTGGTTTCCATGTCAGGTGTAAGAAAAAATTGTGTAAATGGTATTTTTTCAAGTTTCATTGCAAATGACTAAAAGCACTTACAGAGGCCTTACCTTTTGGGGGTGGCAGCTGCATGATGAAGAGCAATATTTGTCAGTAGTTTAGGTTGTGAGCTTGGTGGAATAACCATGTAGATAAAATATAACGTGTAACTTGACAATACAGTGTTCACCAGCAGTGCAATCTTAATCTGCTCCTCTTTAACATCTGTTGTGTTCTTTAATCTCATTTAAAATGCAGCTGCCTGAACAGGAAGATTGGTGGACTGGATTGAGGTGAAGTAAAGGAGTTATTTAAGATAGCATTGCCACCCTGTGTTCTCCCTCAAACCACGTCCTAAGTCTAACTCTGCTGGGGTAGTGCATGCCGTACACCATCTTGTTGTTTCCTAGATAACTGCTGTTCAGTATAACACTCCTAATGTTTTGCAAGACTCTTCAGAGCAAATGTGTAATTGCTAATGTTTTCTGATGTGTGCAGTAGAGATTTTGGTGATGTTGATGCACAGTTCTGTTGTTCTCAATTTCAGAAACTTAGATCACTGTTGCACAATATGCTGGTAATATATTTTTGTGCTAAACATTAGTGAATACCCTTATTCATATTTTATAGCACTGAGAGTAGTATTTGAGAGGTGGGTTGTGTAAAAGCTTGTTTAAACTTAGGTCTCTGGAGGCAGAGTAGAAGTGTTGCTTAACAATCCAGCGTACTGTTCATTCCTTGTACCATTGTTGAGTTATTTTCTCCAATTTTTAAACAAAATTGAATGGACCAGATGAGGTTATTTTCAGATCCGTTTTGCACAGGTCATAGTTTTGTATATCTCATTGTTTACAGTTCAAGAATGGTTTGATATATTTGAAAGAACCTCAAGGATGTCTGTTTTTAATCATTTAAATGCAATTTAATTTTTTTTCCATAGGTCTTCCTGTGTTTTCAGAGAATTGCTGCTGACATACTTGGCATCAAGTTAAACAAAGCAGAATTGGAACAATCACAGGTGATTTTCCATGAATACATGTTTTTCCGTAGTATTTTATTTAGTATTTAAAAAATAATCTCATTGCAAATTAATAACTGTCCATCAAAGCAAGCTCTGTCTGTTGTTATGAAGACAATTATTGACTTTCACAACAGCTTTTAAAAAACCATAATAATTCTTTATTTATCCGTCATGATAAACTTGCTGAAACAAGGAAACTTCAGTGTGAGAGCTGTTTGTTTAAAAAAAGTACTTAAAATTGTTTTAGAACCTCTCTATATGTATGCGTATACAGGTGTCCTAGGAGACACTCATATATACATTAATTACTATACATTGATGTCAGATGCAGTTTTTATGGTAATTGTTCTTTTTTAAATTCTAGAACGCTACAAATTTAACTGATAGAAGGCATAAGGTTTTGTGAGTGGAAATGTTCTAAGTCAATCTAAATCAATCTTCATTGTGGTCATACAGGAAGAAATTATTATTTTTCAGAGTCAGGAATTAACTATGTCAAATCCTGTGTTTGGTTAATATCAGATTTTAGTTTTCATTCTGTGCCTGTATAACACAGGACAAGAGTACTTTCCTCAGTAGTGACTGCCTTGGGGAAGGAATATTGACTTTGTAGTCACTGTTTCCTGTTTTATTCTGCCATGCAGATATAAGAAATGAATCCTATTCTGGTTCGGCATAGCCATTCTCAGCAGCAGGCAAACTTGTGGAATCATGCATTTGGATAGCTGTTACGGCTCTCTGGCATCTGTAATTATTTTTCTCACTGTATCAGTCCCAAATAATCTCCCCCTAAAGGAACTGCATAGTTTCTGTCCGTGCATTTTGTGTTTTATTCTTTGTGTTATGAGTGTTATCTTGGGGTTTTTCTGCCATTTCCTCTGCAGTGAAAAAGGTCTGAGAGAGAGGAGAATGTTTCCCAGCAATAGATGGGAAGGTCATCAAGAAGATTGTCCTCTATTCTCTTAAAATGGCTTATTAGTGAGTTAGGGATGTGAATATAGTGATTTCACTGTGAATTCACGGCAAAACCTTGCTCCATGTCCTGCTCTGAACTGTAGCAGAGCTTTGTTGCAGTTCATGCTGTTCAGTAATTGATGTTTGCAAAATAGCTCTAATGAAAATGTTGTTTTATGACCTCGCAAATTAGTGAGGAAAAGACGTTTTCACTGCTCTTACTAATTTGAACTATAAATATGTATTAATTAAAATGTGAGTACTTGCTTAACTGTATCTACCAGAGTTGGAAGTCACTTAGATTTTATCATGGAGTTAGGAGATCAAAAATGTGTTAATTGTTCAAATAAGAAATCAAGCAAGAGGTTTTCTACTATAAACTCTTTTCCTTTACCACCTCCTTCTTCCTAGTTCCTGCTTCTAAAAATATTTTTCCTGCCAGGACGACTGGCATAGGTTTAAACCAAAAAGACTTTATACAAACCCAGTTTCAGAAACCTCAAAACAAAGATGATACTACTGAGGCAACTCTTCCTATATAATGACATTTGAGATTACAGTATGCTTATTTTAAGTTTACTTATTGAACCAAAAGGTAGCTCTTTTAGTGGTATAATATCCTGGAACTGTGGGTTACTACCCACATTCAACAAGGACCACAAAATAAGTCAACAGGTTTATTTAAAAGAAAGGCACAACATTTATGTGCAGCTTGGTCTCCTGCTTTTTGAAAATATAATAAACATGTAATTTCTCAAAGTGTTTTGCCACAGCAGTGTTTACAATCTGTATTGAAGTGGTTACCTAGAAAACTGTATTGCAAACAGTAAAATGCTAAAATATACTTGTAGTGCATACCTAACAAGCAAAGCTAAGGAGATTTGAAAAGCTGTCGTTTATAGGTAGAGAAATACCATGTCTCTTCAGTGATCTTTTACTACTAAGGCACCATCCATCTACTGTTCTGAGCTCTATGATTATTTGCATATAAATCAGCACGAAAGGAGTTCTTTACTTTTTCTTTGGTTGTTTAGCTAGGGCTGGAACATCACTCTTAGTCCCCTCTGTGCTGTGTGCTGATGTGTTCAGGAACTCAGGTGTAAGCTTGTAGATAGGTATGCGGTTGCCTTAAACTCAAAACAGAATATGAGAAACAGAGTTATACAGAAAATTCTAACTTTCTGACAAAAGTATCTATTTTTAGGTTGTTTTTAAATTAAGAATGTCTATATTGCCCTGACTCGAGTACCTAACTTTCTACGTCAGATTGGTATCAGCTTGAAGTAGGCTTATTTTTGCCTTAGTATTGTAATTACAGTTTTTAATTTTGTTGAGCAGATCAATGGAATTTGATATTATACAAATTGCAGTAGCAATAGCCTATAAATAGTTACTATGCATAAATTAAATACTCACAGTGCCCCACACATTACTATTAATGTGGATCCAAGCTATAGTGATCTAAAAAAAGGTTAACACCCCCCATCCCCCCACCCCGAAAAGCAAAGAATAACAACAAAAAAAGAAACAAAGCCAGTAAGTGGAGTTGGACAGAAAAGAAACTTCGGAAGTTTCTTGCAGAAACTTGCAGAAGTCCCTGTGTGGTGCTATGCTGTGCATGTAGCTGAAGAGTTAGAGCTGGAAGGCAACTGCCTGACTCTGCAAGGTTCTGCTAATCAAGCATCGTTTCAGTCTATTCTGAACAAGCAATAGTTCCTTGTTACCAGTAAAACCTTTGCTTCGTTTCAGAGTGCTATTTTGAGTGGGCCGTAGGAATTGCCCAAATTTAAGTCAGTGAGAAACCAATGGGAATTGTACTGGAGTGTCTGTCTGTGAGCTGTGTCTTAAGGTTCATTGTTGTATGGAACCAAATACCTTGGTCACTTCTTAAAATAGGAAAGGTAAAGTCTCTACATGAAATTGGAGAAGGAAAACTTTAACCTTCATATCCTTAGGGAGGTGAATAGAAGGACATTCCTTGAGAGAAATTTATTAGTCTGCAGTGGAAAAGACTAATTGAAGTAATGTGTTGATGCTGTTTCCCAAAAGCATGGAGCTGGTCTCTTGGCTGGAAGGAGGTGGTGTTAGATGATGTTGCCATTACTAGATTTCTGGTTTACCACAGACTCTTTGTATGACAGGTACAGGTTCTACAGGTTCCTTAGTGGGGTGGTGATGTTTTTTTTTGGTCGGTGGGACTGTTTTTGGTTTTTGTTGGTTGGTTGTTTTTTTGTTCCCCGTCTGTAAACTGGGCACAGGGCTTCCTTAAATTGTGGAACAGTTATATGAATACATTCCTTAAAATTTGTATCCATTTAATACTCTAGCTATTGGACTATAAAAGTACATAGAGAGGTGCTACGTAAATACTATAAAGAAACAAATCAAAAAAATGCAATAGTAACTGTGACTCATCCTTACATCAGTAAGTATGCAATTGTTGACTTAAGTTTAATTTTTAAACAAAGAGTAAAATAGATTTTAGTTTTTACAAATGTGCACTATTTACATGCTGGATTATATCTTCATATTTTCCATATTTTGTGTAATGTGAGGTTTCCTCATTTTGAAAAATGAGGTTTTTGCTTGAATGCTTTTGTTGGAGAACATCAGATGTCTTCAATCAGTCCAGTTGGTAACAAAGATGAAATACTGAGTTTGTGTAAAATGCCAACAGTGAAATGTTATATGTGAATTATGTTTTATTATGTGTTTCTTCATTATTACTGATTGCCTAATATTGAAAATATGCGTTAAAAATTATTTCTTGCACATTTGATTTCATGCCTGAAGATGATCTGTCTTGTGTTTAAAATCAATTATAATTGTCACAGTCACGAGGAAGATCTTAGAAGTGACTCACAGGTTGATAGAAATAAGTAACAGGAATTCCAAACACATTATTTTAACTTATATGAATTTGTGGGGCTTGACTCATATCTTTTGAGCTTTGATGACTGGTAGAACTGCAGGAGCCCTGGTGAAAAGTGGATGCGGTTCGTGGTCTCCTTCCAAGACCCAGGTGCTGCACCTGGGGAGGAATAACCCTATGCACCGGTACAGGTTGGGGGTAACCTGCTGGAGAGCAGCTCTGAGGAAAGGGACCTGGGAGTCCTGGTGGACAACAGGATGGCCATGAGCCAGCAATGTGCCCTTGTGGCCAAGAANGAGGTCCCTTCCAACCCTATGATTTGATGAAATTAACAACAAGACTTCTCTTACTTAACTGCAAGAACAAGCCTTAGAAATTGAATTCCTTAGCATGCATTCCTTTAGAAATCAGCTGTAGCAGTTTAAGATATTAAGATATTAATGCAATCCGAGCAATTGTTACTGCCCTTTTGCTGGAATTTATCACTCCCACCGCAGAATCAGAAAATGGAAGGTGATCATGTGCCTTGGCCACATCAGGGTGAAGTCGAGCAGCTTAGCTTAAACTGCTGCTGAAAGTTGTTTTTAAGTGAAGCTGCCAGACTTTGTGCTGAAGCGGATGAGGTGCAAGTACATGTTACATTCCACCATCTCTCCTTTGGCAGCAGTGATCTCCAGCAGAGGAATAGCATAGACATTTGAGGGTGGTAAGTTTTTAAACTATCTCAGCTAGAGCTACTAAACCTTGTCTGTTAACATGCTGAGATGAGTGCTGAAATAATCAAACCTTTATTTGGTCAAAACTGTGGTGAAACAAAGAACTAGATTACTCTTCATGCATGATTGGAAAGTAGAGCATGTTTTTGAAGTGAAACAGTACGAAAATTGCAGGTTCTGACTTATTTTCAGTCCTCAAAATCGCAAGGGTCTGATGAAATTTGAGGAAATAGCTCCTTTACTAATAAAATGTTTTTCTTTCTGTATTTCTTTACTTTCAACAGTGGTGTAAAAACTGCATGGGGTACAGCTTTGTTCCTTGGCACTGGCAAGAGCTAGCATTTTTGTGAGTGATGTGTAGTTTTCTCTTTAACTAAATGCCAGTTCAGCAAATGAGGGTGTGTGCGCCAGCTTTGTACAATAAAATGTCTGGCAGATAAGTCAGATCTGGAATTCAGTCGGTGGGACTGTTTTTGGGTTAGTTCTTACTATTGACAGTAGTTTGAACCATGGCAATGATATGTCCGGCACAGAAACTTTGCATCAGAAACTAATACAAAGAAGTCCAAGTTTTTAATTACCAGAAAGTTAACAAAGAACTGTCGCAGTGGTATTTTTTTTTACTCTTATTTAGATTAAATTCCTTGAGAAAATCCAAGTCATTTATGATAGTCAGTTTCTTGCTACAATGTGCCTAAGCATGGGTCACTAACCTGCCTGTGTTTACAGGATGGGATTTAGACCAATGTTTTGAGGAACAATTAATTGCCTACTGATTGCAAGAGTTTTTTCCCCCCTCCCTCAGCTCTAGTCAAAAGATTGGTACAAGAAACTAGGTCCTGTGAGGTCAGATAAGACTGTTTAATGCTAAAACTCCTACTAGTGCCTTACATGGGATTTGGCAACCTTTCTCTTGATAACATCAGGCCAGGAGTCCAGTAAATCATGAGTGTTTTCCACTAGATAAGATAATATGAATGTTATCAATTAAACTCAAGAAGAGCACATCAGCAGCTCATAAATCCAGATCCCTTACCAGCCAGTTCAGTTATTGTTGCTTGTTTGACATATAGGTTTTATTTACAGAGGTAATCTTTAGTATGTACTGTTTATATATTCATATAATACAGTTTATGTATTGTTTCCTTAAAATAATGGTATTTATTAATTTATCCATTCATTTTAACCTTGAAAATATGTTGTGTAAAAGTTGAAGTATTTAAGAAAAAATTATTAAACTGTTTTAGGGTATTTTTCACAGCAGACCTCCCTGCTCTGTTACTTTTTTCATGAAATTGCTCTATGAATTATTCTTCCCTTTGCATGAACACTGTATTAATAGTGAGAAAACTTTCAACAGTTTTGTTTTTAAAGGGAAAAATTAAAGCCTTTTATTTTCTTACATGAAGTAAAGAAAGGTCAGAGCTTTGTAGCACTTAGATATGAGGTTAATTTATGTCACAAAATTTATTTTTTAGTATATATTTAGTTATAATGTGATTGATATAATGGACAGATGCATGTGTATGTCTAATGCACTTGTTACAGTTGTTGTGACTAATGTGACATTTCAGTACGCTAGACTTAAAGGAGTAGGCCATTGTCATCTTTTCTTCTACTGAATCGCCTTCTTTTTTATTCTGTCCCTTCTCTTGCTTTAATACACTTCCCTTGATTGCATGTATGAATGTTTCGCTTTGATGCTTTGAAAGGACGTGTCCTTGGAGAAGCTTGGGAAGCAGCCCTCATGCTGACAGGGACACTTCCAGCTTCCAGACATGTTGCTCTTATATCAGCATAAGGCCTGAAAAGAAATGCGCTTTCGTTTTGCTTCTGCATAGTCTTTCTATGTCATTCATTCATTCTTTTCAATTACTGATCAATCTCTCCATTTTTTTTTCCTTCTCTTTTACATTCTTCTCCTTGCTCTCTACCCATTATGTTGATACATGATTAACAGCACGTTGTCAGGGCAGGACTAGTGAAATATCCTGAAGAAGATAACCAACACTACAACACTTCCAACTGCCAGAGCAAAGTCTGCTCAATGCAGTAGTTCAGGTATTGATGGAAAACTTGGTGGTTTTTTCACAGTTCATTGCTTTTACATGAAGTAACAACCGTTACAGTAAGTTCTATGGAAGAAAATATTTTTTTTTATCTGTAAGCACTTGTAATGCTTAATATACTAATTTGGAACTATGCGTACAATTATATAGTGTTTCTAATAACAAGATGGTTCATTGCAACTTTGAAATACTTCATGTTACTGTCCTTCAGGTCCTTCAGTGCTGTATGTTCAAAATGTTACATAGCTGCCTCAGAGGGAAATGGACACAAAATTGGAATCTCATTTCCTTCTCCTAGTATAGGAGACCTCATCAGTCTTACTAAACACTTTGTAAATAGAATGGGTGATGTCTGTTGGATCTGTATTAGAAAATACTTACCGTGGTTCTTTTTCTTTTAATTTAGTCTTTAGTCAGTCTGCCTATCAAAGCTTTTTTGAAATGTGGTTGTATTTGAAATTTTCTTTGTATTCTGCCCATATTTTCCTGTGAAGTGCTTGGAGAAAAGATGAAAAGACAAATTTACATACATTTTCCAATGACAATTTAGGCAGTTATTCTTAAACAATGCATACATTAGTCTTTATAAACTAACATTGTTTTATTATTTCCATACAAAACAATTTTCATAGAAGTAAAACTGTATTCATTGCTTTTGAAAAAAAGTCATGTTCCATTTGTAGTTTTGTGGAAACCTACCAAGGCACTTCCTTCTGCTTAGTATGGACAAACTGGTATTTAGAGTAAGAATTAGCACCTGGTAAGATTTTCTATAAGGTAATGAAAAAAACCCCTAAACACTGCCTGTTTTGACTAATTTTTTGCCATCATATTTCATAGTAAAATATCTGTTGAATGTTTTGCCGGCATGAAGATTGTATTTTCTGATTGTTACTGTGTTTTCTTTTATGACAGAGGGTGGTGAAGGCAGATATTGTCAACTACAGTCAGGAGCCTGTGACAAGAACCGTTAATCCTCCTAGAAGCTCAATGTGTGCAGTTCAATGACCATGCTATTCTTCTCTGTTTTGATACCTTTGGCGGTCCTCCTACCTTGACACAGGCTGTGGGATTACCAGGAGCTTTGTTAACAGTGACCATCGCAACGATGCAATTAGAGGTTTCAAAAACGTGTTGCACCGCTGTACGTTGAGAAGCAGCAGGCAGTTTTTTGATTGTCCGACATTCAAACGTGAGACCACACACTTTGAAAAATTAAGATATCTATTCTTTTAAATTATATTTAAATAAAGCAGTATAACTGTGTTTATATGTTTCCTCCTACCTATTTGACTGATAGTGGAATAAAAATGGATTAAGAAGTCCTGCATTCAAAACACTTTTAAAGGCATCACTATGGAATGGTTTTTGCCAAAGCATTTTTAAAATGTTTTTCTCTTTTTTTTTTTCTCCTGTGATCTGAGCTAACACTCAGCAAAATGTAACTTGGAAAAGCTATTGCTGGAATAATTTTAAGTACATAATATATTTTATCTAGGGATAATTTGGAAAGTATTCCATTAATATATATACATAGAACAAAATGTATAAATTGTATCCAGTAAGAAACAGTGCTTGAAATAAAGCTGTAATATAAAAATAGTTACTTTTCTGAAGTCTCAAGTTGTCTCCATGAATGCTCTGAAAAACGCTAGTGTTTTTGTGTATTTTTGTTACCACATCAGCATTTCTTCTTGCAGTAGTAGATATGCTCATATATCTTCATGAATATGGATGAACCTCAGTCAACAGTTTGGGCTGTAGATGTTGAGTGATATATTCAGCATGCATTGGAAACTGTTGATAGATCAATTAGGATCAGTCATTTTTAATAACTAAATGAATGACTTTTGGCCTAGTACTCCTTTCTTTCTAGTTCAGAGTAAATGACAAATAAAGAGCCGTGTGCTCTGTGATCATCACATTTCTCCTCTGTTTCTTTTCTAGCAGTCTCTCTTAGACATACAGTTGTCTGCTGGCCCATCTGAGTAGAAAGCTACGAAAAAGGAAAAAATTAAGCCTACTTGATTCCAAACTAGAAATCTTCCTGTCTGAACTCCAGAATGTGTTTTCTTATAAAGTCCAACAAAACTTTTGTAGATTTAGAAAATTAATGAGCCTGAGTGAAGGAAGCTTGTATATCACAAGTGAAAATGGTAAGGTCCTTCAAGTGAGTGTTCCTTTTAACCTGTTCAAGCAAGTTTTTAATAGTTAGAACTATTAAACTATTAATAGTTAAATAAAATAGTTAAACTATTTTAACTATGTTAAAAAAAAAAGGTTGCAGATGGCAAAAGTATGTTATTTGTTATTATTTTGATATATTCCAAGTTCATTGAAAAGTACAGTTCATTTTGAAATCATTCAGCATGCAGCTTGACACACAGTTTTATAACTACATGATAATGACTTAATGTTGTTTATATTTTATCATTCAAATGTAGGAAATTCTAAGAATTAAGCTGAGATACTGAGAAATTGTACTACACTAAAAAAGGCGTGAATTTGCAGCAAATTATTTATTCTAGGGTTACAGTCTGTGTTCTTGCTCCTGTCCCATGGAGTTCGGGTCCCACTGCATAGCTTTACCTTGCCGTTATATGCATCTGAAAGGTGAACTATCTTCCACTACCACCAGATGGGAACTTCTGTTCAGTTTTTCTGAAGTAGCTGATGAGTTTGGGTTTATACCCTCCAAAGCCTGTGGTGAGGTTTTTTTTGACCCCTTAGATTTCTTGTTGTGTTTGTGTCCTGAATTCTGCCCCTATGTTGAAATGTTCCTGAGAACTGCTCCCTCTCTGAGGAGCTGAGCACAACCTGTCTCAGCTCCAGGCTGGAGCCATCTTTCTCTAGTGCTTGCAAGTTAACTTCTTATCCTTGCTTCCCAAGTAATATGTAGCACGGTCTTAAAAACCAAACAGTGCTTTTATTTTAAAAAGCTTCCCTAATCTTCCTTTTTTCAGAAAAAAATGCTTTTTCATAACTTGATATACAAAGCCCATTCTTATCTTGGATAATAAATACTTTTACGTTTGGGGCAATCCTACAGTATGAAGGCTGTGATACATGTCCCAGTCAAAGCTATTTTACAGATGGATTCTATGTCTCCATCTCATCACAATCTTTTATTCTCAGTGCCTGTTTTTTACCTGTCTTTAACTTGTACGTCCTTTTGTGTTTTATTCCCATTGATCTTTTCTCCATTTCCTACGTTTAAGCCCGACCTCCTCTGAAGATGTTTTTGTTTACACTTCCAAGCTGCTCTCATTCTTCCTCCCTAACATACATGTATATTATTTACGCTAACCAGGAATCTCTTGTCTTCTGTGCCCTCAGCCCCTCCCTTTGCTGCCCCTCTTAACCTCCTCAGATTTTCTGCATTGTATACTGACTTCCACTCTCCCTGCCTTTCTCTACCCTCCCTGCCCCATTTAGATCCATTACCTGTCCATGTTTTAATCCTTACAAATGAGCTTTGCTCTTTTTGCTCGGCCCTGGGGACCGCACCGCAAGCCTTGGGATTCCATCTGCAGTCTAAATCCTTCGCTGCGGTAGTTGCCTTTGAAGTGCTGCAGCAGCTGTGGCTGAAGATTCAGGGGTGCCTTTGCCATCGCTGCGGCCCAAGTCCCACCAGGCTGAGCAGAAAGGTCAGAGGTAATTCTGGAGGATTAAGCAACACGGAGAGAGGGAGTAGATGCTGTTCTGCAGGGAAAGCACGGGCCCTCTGGAGGGATGGAAACAAATTTAGTTGGAGAGGTGTGTAGTGGGGAGGTAGATGAGACACCACCCTGTGGCCGGTCTCCTTTCCATAAGTAGTGTCCCAACACTGATCTACATGATTCACATACGGTAAAGTTTAAGCATGTGCCATATTAATGTGCTTAAAAAGTTTTTTGCAAGGTGAAAAAAAGGTTGAAAGCAATTCAGCAACAGTAATGAAGTTAAATAATGCAACACTTTCCAAGAGTGAGGCGACATATGTTTAATGTCCATTGACATGGGGAGTGGGCTGGGGCGAGGGGGAAGCGTGTTTTTTCCTGCAGCTGAGGCCAGGTGAAGGGAAGAAATGTATTCGGGCCCTGATCTTATGCAGATCCACATGGGTGAAGTGAGCTGCCTGCTCAGAGCTGTTGTAACTAATCATTTCAGTAACAGCTCCCCAGCTAAAAGCTGTTTCGAAGTTCAGCTCCTTGCTAGAGTCAGTCTCGTGTGATGTGGTGAATACCAATAGGTAGGTTTTGTCTGGCTGTATGTTAAATTAACAGTGCTTTTAATACACGTATTGGAAGCGTTATTGGAGTCACACAACTTCTTATCTTTTGTGGTTCTAAAATTTGGTGGGGTGAAGTTGAGACTCTTACAAACAGCAGTGTGAAGGTACTTTCCCTTATGACCTCCTCTCCTCTTGTGAATGCCAGAACCTGCAAAGAGTTCATGATCTCCTCTCTGAATATGTTCTTCTTCTGGCTGTTCATAAGAGTTATGAAAACACATGAGGCTTTGTTTTAACCAGAATAACTTCTCTTTTTTTTAAAAAAAAAGCTTTAAAGGACATACACAAGGTCACTAGAAAAATGATGTGAAGTCTGCTCTTTTGAAGAATTAGAAAATTGTTGGTGCTATCTATATGCATCATTAGGCATCTGTTTACCAAAAAAACCCTGTTCCATAAAACACTGTTTGCGTTTCGCTGGAAATAAAGGGCTTTTGGTTCAGGCTGCTTCTTTTAAATGCAGAGCTAATTTGCTTGTCAGAGTAAACATTGTCAAGTTCACCTGATACTGAACCTGGTAGCCAAAATTTTCTAATAGATTTATAATGAAAAATATCATACTAACAGGTAAAGTTGGCTATTTTTTTGCTTTTTGATGTCAATTTAAGCAAGTTGAAATAATATTTTTGCTTCTTACATTTATTTTTTGTTAGGAATATGGTTGCTTTTTCACAAAAGGAGGTTTGTAATCTTTGTTTCGTGATGATCGTGACCATTTCATACAAGTTGTAGTAGAGAGTACTGTTTGGAAGGTGTCCCTATTTCATGTGTTGATCTGAGACCAAAGTTTTAGGTGTCATTGGGAAGAGCAAGTGGGTCTGAAGCCTTGTCGCTGCCTACCTGTGCCATGCTTGGATTGCTGCTCTGGGCTGGCCCAACAGCCGTAACTGACTGAAAACAAAACAAAATCCCCCTAAACTTGGTGTCTTCAACTCTCTCAAAGTAAACTTGGTATATCTAGAGATGTACTTCCCCTGTTTATGTTTTGACATTTACAGAAGACTAAATTGCTGTTCCATAACATAATTAGCATTTTTATAATAATGGGAAAAATTCTGCAGATTTTTTCTTATTTGGAATACTTGCGTTCATTTCTGATGTAGTTTAAGAGTTTGTATGAGGGGCCTGACAAATGTATTTAAAGCGGCATTCATCATTACAGAAATTATGTTTACAAAGTTGACATGATTAACTACTTTTCTTTCTGGAATTTGAGCATTATTTCCCAAGCAAAGAGGTTATTCTACAATGTTGTATTCTTTTCTTTCTCAGTTCAAGTACTGCTGCTTAACATATCATCTGATTTCTTTAGGCTGTCTTTATTTAAAACCAACTCATAGCCACTTTAAATGTCAAAATAGCTGAATGCTGCTGAAAAGAAAAAGCCAAAATTTATCAGTGTTTGCATAAGGATAATGGCATACATATGAGATTGAAACTCCAGTCTAGATAATTATCCATAGGAAGCAAATTTATACTCTGATTTCAGATGCTATGAATAGAATGTGATTAGAATTTAATGTGCTACAGTTTTATTTGCAAAATACACAGGTCCTATATAAAACCTCTTTTTATAAAGTGCTCTCTAGAAGCCTTGGGGATCCCTGTTTAACTTGCAAATGCCGAAGTTTGATCTTCCCCAAATAGAAGATAGTGAAGCTCCTGAGTTCCATGAACTGATTTCTATTTTCAGCTTCCCATAGAGAGCTGACTGTTCAGCCAATTTAAACTTTTTTTTTTTCCTACTCCACTTCATCTTGGTGCATTTTGGCACCATTTTGAACTGGAAAACTTCCAGTTAGCTAATTGGCCATTTGCCTTGTTTTATGTGGGGGTGATGTCAAGTGCTGAAATAACCAATTGACTGAAAGCAATCTTGTTTCAAAGGTTGGTCGGAACCAAACCTCAGAAGGTACCAATTTCAGGTTTGTTTTGTATTTAACCGCTACACAGCGTTCCTTATCCTAGTGGATGAACCTCGGAGAAGAATATAGATTTGAGGTCAAGAGCGTGTGTTTGCTCAGATACCACATTTAGAGCACTGAATTCTGGAGGAAATAGGAATCCAGATCTTTTTTTAATTTCGCTTTCAAGACTTTCTCTACCTCTACTCTCTAGTGTCATATTGGCAATCAATATTTTAATAAAAATATTAATTCAAGTCCCCATTTAAAAACATAATGTGGTAATTATACATTGGTTCAGGAAAGTTTGTCTGTTAAGTGTGAGTGGACAAAGCTGCTTATGTTGTATGAGGTTTCAGTGGCATAGGTGAAGGTGTTTAATACACATTAATAATGATCTTTACTTGTTATGATCTGCTAAGTATCCTATATTCTGCTTTCTACTTTTCTTATTTAAAATATTCCTTAGAATGATCATGATTATAAATACCAAATAAAATACCAAACTGATTCTAACTAATTTGTGCCTCAGAAAACTGGATCCTGCAAACTGCTCCAGGCAAATATTTTTTCTTTGCCGGCGAAACTCCCTTTTCTGTCCTTTCCTGGGCTGATCCATACCAGGTAGCTTGCAGGATCATGACCTACTAATCCTTTCTGATTTCTGGTGAGCTTTTAAAAACAAAGTTGACCAAGAAACATCAAAGGAGGATTTAAAAGACACACACCGTGCCCTGAGAAGTAAATGTTGCTTTGGAAAGCATTCTCTCCTTTACAAAGGGGTGAATGCTGTGGTTCAGTACTATTCACCAAAAGCACTTAAGCATATGCTCAAAATTAAGCACATATTTAAGTTCCCTTGAAGTCTGCGCGATTTAAGTACGCACTTGAAGCTAAATACATTCTGGCATACTTTGCTGACACAGAAATTCTGACTCCATTGAAATAAATGCCTTTGAGGCTAAAGTTCTTTCAGGAATTTCAGTGTTGTTTCTTAAATTTTCTGACCATTGTGAAGGGTATAAACTAAAGCCACTCCCAAGTTAAAAAGAAAAAATTTAAAAAAAGACATTTCTCGTATATTCAGTTACTTCTCTGATACTTTCTCCGAGCACGAAGGATAAAGAAGTTGGGGGGGAAAACAAGGAAAAAGATGAAATGTGGTTTAGTTGTGTGATCAGAGCGTTTACTTAACATTGGGGGAGTTGCTGTTTTTGGAACAAATGCTCTTCAGATCCATAATGCATCGGAAACCAGAGAACGGAATCTGGAGCTGCATGGCAAGCCTTGTTGCAAACTGAATACTGGACTGATAGTGCAGGAAAACATATCGAGCTCCCATTTGTAGTGTCTGAACTGGCGATCTGACATGGAGGATAAACAAGAGCTGGTACTTCTTGCTCAGATTTGGGGAGGTATTTGATCACCATCTTGGAAAAAATGAAGTGTGACTTCTGGATATATTCCAGTGTTTGTCAGAGGATGGTGAGGCAATGTTTAACTGCATAATGGAAACTGGAGAGAAATTTTGACATCCCACTCATCAATCCAATTGCTTTTTTATCTCCCCACTGTCTTGGAAAGAGAGCAAAGTGTAAACCAACATTTGGCACAAATGGGCTGTCTGTGCCATTTAGCAGCAATTTGCATGTAATTGGTAACAATTATATGGACAACCCATTTATAACAGTGGGTGAGCTCACAACCTAGCATAAACTACTAGAAAACTAATCATATCCCCCAGGAATCACACACTGATGTAAGAAAGGAAATGGAAGTCTTTCAGTTTAACCTCTTTCCTGGTTTTATCGCTCAGAAATTCAGGGCTGCAAATAAGCCTGTACTCAACAGGTTACATGTTCTCAAATTAAAAGCTGAATTTGTGTTTGTGACAATTAAGCTTGAGTATAATTAAGAGTCTTAAGAGAGTGCTCCTTATCTTTTTTTTTTTTTCACTCTGGTTCTGTTAATATTTCTGACTAAATGGCCAACCTGTGAAAGTCAGAGTTCAACTCTGTCTCCGTACAGTCAAGAGCCGAGTTGATTAGATGGCTCTCTGACCTCCTCTGCCAAGAGCACCTGCCGGCCAGCCGCGTCCCCAGTGGCAGAGACTGAGGCGACAGCCCGCAGTGATGCTGAAGGGCAGCTGAGCATCCTTGGAGAGCGCTCAGCCAGATTTTGCCATCACAGAAGTGTAAGTTAATTCATGGAGACACAATTTGTTTGATTTGTACACTCACCAGCAGTTGAACTTCTTCCATTGTCTTTTGCGTAAGACGCAATTTTTTAAAAAAATAATTATTATTCTTTTTTTAGGTGAGCGTGAGTTTACTGTAGTTGTTTGGTTGTGGCAACAGGTTGGATGTTTCTGCACCCTCCTGGGTGTGGGCAGCCTTTTCCTGTCTGGTTGAGAAGCTTGTTGCAGTGCAGACTCGCTAACCGTACTGGCGCAGGTTGGACACTACCCAGGTTGTGGAAGTCTGGAAATTCCAGGTGGATGTCCCCGTTCCACGTGCAAAGCAAATCCGGTTCCTTGCAGCTGTTATATAGGTACTTACAGGATGCCTGTGCTGTTGTACTGTACCTGATGCTGTCTGCTGTTTTCGCTACCTGTGTACGTGCTGCAAAAAGATATATTTCAGTTCATATAATTTAGCCCCGTTAATAGTGTTTCACTAAAATAAATATAGGGAAAAAACTCAGAGTGATTGGTACTGGGGAGAGGGAAACCCATGACCTCCAGAGACAAAACAGGCTCAAGGAAAATGCAACAATTTCAAAATAAAGGTTTGTGCACATGTGCTCATCTCCAACGCAGCATAGATCATAGTTCTTAGAAGTATCATTATTTGTTTCTGGGTATGAAGTTAATCAAAGTGTGCAGTACCTGGTTTGAATCATCAGCAGGGAACTTCACTGGAAAGAAAGAAGGGGGGTAAAGGTGCTTGTCAGAGATCAGTTTATACGTGGAAACTGCATTTTGCAGCTTACCTGCGTTTCTTTTCTGGAATTTTACAGAGCCAGAGGTCTGCCACTACAGCAGGTTTGTCAGACATTAAAGATTTCTTGCAATTAAGAAGTGAATTATTCTCTCATGTAAAAAGTATCCTGATCATGACCACTGAATCAGACTCAGCTCTGAGAAAGTTTGAAGCTGGACCCGTGTGCAGGCACCGACCTCGTTAGCCAGCTCTCAGTAACGTTAATACTGCAATATTCATTACGAGAGGAGGGTATTAAGTAGCCGGTGGTTGTTCTGATCTTTGTGATTGTTTTTCTTTTTTTTTAAGTCCTGGGCAATGAAAATTGATTAATAGCTGAATATTGGTGAGGTTTTTTGTTTGTTTGGACTTTTGGTTTTGGGTTTTTTTTGGCTGCTTATAGGATCTTACTAGTCTAATTGACACTTACCTATTCACCAAGAAATTCAAATTATAATGTCTTTAAGATTATTTGGAACTGGGCTTTGCAGATGAGTGTTTTCAACAGAAATTGGCAGCATGGCATCTCTGGCTCAGAGTTGGAGGAGGCGCAAATGCTTCTTGTGTGCCTTTGTACAAACCACTTAAGCTGCCTGTGTCCCGGGATCTTGTCAGGGTGACCATAATGCTTCACCCAGCAGGACTGGCAGGGACACTAGTGGGAAGGCCCTGTGCTTGTGTACAGTGGTGGTGGAGTTGTAGTTTTGACTGCTTCCTTGTCCAGACATGGGAGGCATCAAGCAATGTTATCTAGGACTCTTGTTAATGCTTCTGTTGTTCATCTGTGCGGTCTGTCAGTGTTCCTCTTATAGCCAAATACATGGGGTGGACCCGGACCAGTTGTATTTTGGGAAACAAATAGATTCAAGTTTATAAAAGTTATCCCAGCAAGGTTAGCTGACTGATTACATTGTACAAGCCATAAACATTAAAAAACGTTGCTTTCTGCTTAGTAGACACACAAATGACAGCTGAAGGCTAATGCAAGTGATCACTGAGATATTTTGGCAAAGCCTGGGGATGGATGTATGTTTTGACTGACTGACTAGTCACATAAGTCGGTCTTGGGATTCTTTTGAATTAACAAAAGAAAGATTAGTCTTTTTATTGATCTCTCCCTTTCCCTGATTATTATAGTAAAAATGAAAAAGTTACCAAAGCCACCTTTTTCTTTTTCTTTAAATGTTCAACTCGTTACAGCAGTGGTTTCTGTTATATACTTGGCAACTGCAGTCATCCTCAACAGCGACCATGCATCTCCCTTCTCAGTATAACCAGTTCTTTTATTGATGTGTACTTTAGGACATTATATTGCTTACACACACACACATACATTTGTGTGTATCTAAATATATGCATATAAACATGCAAATGCTTGTGCACATATATGCATCTTGGTAGTTGACGCTAGGAAAGTTTTAGGTAGATGATTGGTTCTCCTCTCACCTGTCTGTCTTTACTCTTTGAACCTAGATGTTTCAGTACTGCTAGAAGTATGTATTAGGTCACATGGCTAAAATGTGGAAATACCTACAACTATTAATATTATATATTAAATATAGCTGTCTCTAGACTGTGGTGACTACATTGATACAGTAAATTAAGCAAGTCCAAGGAATGCTCTAGACCACTGGAACATTGCTGCTTACACTGCTGTGGTGCAGAAGTGACGTGCCTGCCAGAGCTCACCTTCTATTTTTAATTCCATGGTGCAATAAGAGCTGCAGTGGGAAGCAGAGAAAATGGAAGATGGATGGAGAGTAGAAACATAAACCAGCTTTTGTTGTCATTTCTCCGAAGCAGTAGAAGGTTCCCAGTAGTATCAGCCTATGGTATTTTAAATCCTCACTCTGCTGTCACTAAGGCAGCACAATTACTTATATGGCCATGTTTTAATCTGGACTAGGAAAATGATCCAGCTTAAAAAAATGTGGAAGAGGAGAATTGGTATTTATTAGAAAACAGGATCTATGTGGCCTGGCATATGTCCTTTAAGCACATCTGAGGGGACAGTGAGTGATCTGTGGCACAGAAGCACCACCAGTGAGTGTTTGGGTAAAGACAGCTTCTCATGGAGTCACAGCCCTGGGAAAATGTATAGCTCGTTATGACCTGCATTCTGCAGGCCATGAAAAAGTTGTAAAGAAAGTGACCTTTTCCTCATCCTCCTCACCACTGTCTGACCTCCTCTTGACATCAGTTCCACCTGCAGAAAGCCAGTTCTTTCCTGGGCTCCCAGATACTCACTTCACGTTGTTTTTCTTGCATGTTGCTATTAATGGCAGAAACACAGAAGATAATAACGGTTTTCAAGAATTTCCCCTTTTTTTTGCCAAGCCAGCTGCCTCATCAAAGAACATCTGGCACCAAAAGACAGACCTGACTGTGTTCCATATGGGGGATGTTTCAGAGATGCCTAAAATGAGACACCGAATACCTGAGTGTCTGACTGCAGGCCTAGGGTTTACCCCAAGTTTTGAACATTGATGTCTGTAACTTCTCTCCCTATAAAATAATGTGATGGGGTGGTTTGTGTTTGTTTGGATTTTTGATTTTTTTAATTTTATTTTATTGTTCTAAATTCAATGAAGGAAGATTATTCCACTGTTGACCGACACAGGAGCCATGGTGACGGAGGATGCGGAGAAGGCGGAGTTATTGAATGCCTTCTTTGCCTCGGTCTTTACTGCCCAGCCCAGCCCTCAAGAGCCCCAGGCCTTGGAGAAAGTAACAGGGAAAGAGGAAGACTTCCCCTGGGTGGAGGAGGATCAAGTGAGGGATCAGTTAGGTCAATTAGACATTCACAAGTCCATGGGCCCTGATGGGATACACCCGAGGGTGCTGAAGGAGCTGGCGGATGTCATTGCTGGGCCGCTCTCCACCATCTTTGAAAGGTCCTGGAGAACAGGCGAGGTGCCTGAAGACTGGAGGAAAGCCAATGTCACTCCAGTCTTCAAAAAGGGCAAGAAGGAGGACCCGGGGAACTACAGGCCGGTCAGCCTCACCTCCATCCCTGGAAAGATGATGGAACAGCTCGTTCTGGGCGTCATCTCAAAGCATATGGAGGAAAAGAAGGCCATCAGAAGTACTCAGCATGGATTCACCAAGGGGAAATCATGCCTGACTAATCTGAT
>VXBO01001858.1:190653-288601 GCA_013400135.1 Rhinoptilus africanus | reverse complement strand
ATGAGGAGGAACTTCTTTACCTTGAGGGTGGCAGAGCACTGGAACAGGCTGCCCAGGGAGGTGGTGGAGTCTCCGTCTCTGGAGACATTCAAAACCCGCCTGGACGCGTTCCTGTGTAACCTGCTCTAGGGTGGCCCTGCTCTGGCAGGGGGTTGGACTAGATGATCTCCAGAGGGCCCTTCCAACCCTAGGATTCTATGATTCTATGATTCTACCTTAAGAATAAAATGACCTGCCCCTTTACTGTACCTCTACAGTGGTTTCTTGAAACAGCCGAAGGAAGAGGGAGGAAATGCACTGGGGTGTCCTTTCAGCCTATCTGAAATACGCTGCAAAGAAATACTTTACATTCCTCTCTGGGTTTTCTGGCATTTTTTTTTTTTTCATGAAAGGAGCAGTTGCTGTTTTCAACATACCTGGCTTTTCTCTTCTCCTTCCATCCGATGGTGAGTAAGTGACTTTACTTGAGGAAGGGAGTGTAACATAGTGGCAAAGCAATACTGATTAGAAGCTTTCTTGTGTAGTTTTGCTGCTGGCTCAAAAGCTTCTCTCTCTGTGAAGGGCATGTTTGACATACGGCTGCAACTGAAGCTCATGTCATTGTGCCTGCCTGCATCAAAGCTGAAGTTGCCCCTTTGCGTAGAAGCTAAAATCCTTAGGCAGAGCCTGTTAATTTATATTTGCAGTATGTTATCTGTGTAAATGCTTATGCCATGTAAATGATGGTCAGGTTATTCAAATCTGAGCATTCATCTCCCCGTTTTGTTTTGGATTTTTCTGTTTGTTTGCTAGGGGAAGCATGGAAGAATATTTGTTCGCTGTATTTATCAAAAAGTGGTAAAACCCTAACTGTGACCTGAAATTCTTGAAGCTTGATGCTGTTCAAATGCAGAAAGAAATGATGGCCTCGCCCCAAAGAGCTGCCATTGTAAGTAGGGGTCAGGAGCCAAACATGGATGCAGAAAGATAAGGGCAAATTGAGGTATGGTGCAGTTTTAGAGGTGGAAATGAGAAGGTCTGTGTATTTGATTTTGACAAAGGCAACAGCCCACTGCTTTGCACTATCTGTGATTCTTGGTGACACCGATTTTGCTCATGAAAATGACTTACTGGACTCTGGTAAAGGCTGACGACCTGTTTCTGTTTCCACCTCTCAAGGTGGAGGCCAAATGAGGCCGCCTGGATTTCCAGAGAGACCAAGGGGAGTCTGTCCTCAAATTCCTACTATTCAGAATGGAACATTTATGTGTAGTGTAAGTGGTAAAATCCACAACATACGTTCAATGTGGAGAAGCTGCATGGTGGTGTTGTAACACCCTCCAAATAGGAGGCATGACCTAGGGACACGACTTGCATGTTTGATGGCATCACCTGAGCCATCACTGCTAGGTTCAGAGAAAGCACTAACTGTATGGGAACTTTTGTGTTATTGATTGAAAAACTTGCACTTCAGTGCTTGATGCTGGCATCTAGGCGGATACCTGGTTGGAAAAGCAATTCTGGATAAATGCTGACAATGAGGCGTTTAAAAAGAGAGCCAGCTTTCATGGATGGGGCCCTTGGATTGGGGCCAGGAGACTTGGGCTTCTCTCTCTGGTTCTGTTACGGACATGCAGTAATACCTCAGGAAATCCATACCTGTTGTGTGGCGAGATTACAAGATTTCTTTTACTTCAAGCCTAGATTAATACTTCAAAACCTGAGAAGGTAGCTGTAAGGATAGTAGGGAGGGTTTACATCCTTCACTTGAAGAGTGCCTGTTTTAGAAAGTGTTAAAACCATGAGCAGTACAATGAGTTATGGCAAAAAAGCAGAGGCTCTTTGCTTCAAAGTTGTTTCCACACTAAACTGGTGTGGCGTTCAAAACATTTGCTGAATTTTAATAAATAATAGATGCATAAAGGACTAGGGTTTATCCACGTAGTTGTACGGTTCTTAATCTGCAACTTAATAAAGTCAGGAGATGGATTTCATAATAGTTGGACTCCTGCCCCAGATTACTAATTTGTTACCATTTACACTGACACAGTCATTGACCTTTCAATTTGTAATTTATGAGAGTGTCTTACATCTGATGATAGTTCAAAATATTTTAGATCTTACTTTTTATCCAGAGCAGCTGAATAAATGTTCTAAAAAGTCACTGGGATTTGATAAAGCTGAAATAAACCCAAGCCTGTTTTGGGGTTTTTTTGTCAGTGTGCTGATAAATTATTTTTTTTTTAACTTGAGACATTTTACTTGGTCTTAAAGCTGCGAGTAGGAAAAAAATTACCTGCTTTGGTTTCTCATGTTAGGAGGTGGGGAGGCTTCATGTGAAGACTGGGTGCTCCTGGTTGCTGCAAAATCTTTAGAAGCTGACATTGCAGGAGTGGTTCTTATATGAATTATTTGGTAGGAAAAGTGAATTTTGCTTCACACCTCTAACCGGGGTTTGCTACTAGGGCTGATACTGCACAGGGGAAGGCTGGTACCTCTATGCTGTCACGAGATTGCTTGGTCTACAGGAATGAAGCTGCTTTGCTGCTATTCATATGAGTGTTTACAGGGTACTCAGCTGCACCGCTGTCCTGCAAAGAGGAGCTTCAGAGGTACAACAGTGACCGAAGGAGCACAGAAGGGGCCTCCAGTCTCAAACATTTGGCTCAAAGGCCACCAGTCTTGGCCTTTTGGCATTTACGCTCAGGCTGTGAACTCTGAGATGTGGAGTCAGTGCCAGGACTTTCTTCAGACTCCAAGCTGCCGGGGACTCAGTGTTTGAGAGGAATCCAAACTTTCAGAGGCTAATAGAGAGCATCCCGCTCAGTTTCAGGACAGTAAAGGTTTAAACTAGCACATTATTCCCCACACCGCGCTCTGGTTTCCTCTTAGGAGCTGGTGTAATCTGTGGTCAGAGATCCTGTAGAAGAGACACGTTTGACCCGAGGCATGCACCCACAGCTGATCTGTCAGGGTTATCCGGGTGGTGTCCTGTACTGCGGCGATGTTTGTTGGGTTGAGGAGCACCCGCAGAAGGCGATGGAGAGGAACACTGCCTCCGTAAAGGGAATCTGGTTTTGTGGTTTTGAGTGACAAGCTCATCAACACAGGCCCTTCCTCGACATGCAGGAGTGTGTTGATTTGGCCACCAAAATGTGTTAATGGGAGAAAATTTCCAAGAATATTTTTTATTATAAAGGCAAGAAGAGTAATATTGTGTTTAAGCTTAAAAACAAAACAAAAAACCCCAGTCTTGAAGTGTGATTTCATATTACTGCTATTTTTAAAAAACCTCAAATCTGCAAAGATACCAACAGTTAATCCAGAATATGTAATATATTTTGGTTTTTTGGAAGGGTTGAAAATTACACATAAACAACACTTTTCACTACAACTGTTAACATTGCCTGCATGCTTTTCATAAGAGGCACGTTTTGCTGGGAACTGGCCCTTAAAGTGGTGCAAAATGAAACAGCCCTAACCTTGGAAGTGCCATTTGCTAATATGTGCTTTTCTCTATTCCAGGGGGTGATTTTACCCCCATGTGCTTTTTTTCTTTTTTTTTTCTCAGTTCAAATTCCTTTTCCCTGGAAGCTGATGTCTTCTTTTATAAAAAACTATTGGCAGAACTGCTGCAGCTTCTTCTGCAAAGACATTGCCCCTTCCAATTCCCTGCATTCAGTTCCTAAAAACATTGCCAAACTCCGGCTGTTTGGGCTGGTGTTTCCCCTCTCGAGAGGGTCCGCAGGAGTCAGAGAGGAGCTTCATCAGAAGGCGCTCAAATCAGGGTTAAACTCTACCTCTTAACATTTTTTTTGCCGGAGTTATGACTTGGATGGAAATCTTGTTCTCTAGGTGTGGCTGAGCCCAAGATTACATGAGGAATTGGGTGACTGGGGCGTGAGAAACTGTGGAAGGCAACAGCCTGCCAAAGGGATTGGGACCAAGCGGAGTGACAGAGGATGGAGACAGGGGTGCTGTGAAAATACGTGCGTGGTTGAAGCACTCGGTTACTATGGGGATGTGCAACACCACATCCACCACGGAGGAAATGAATCCTGCCCTCACAGCAAGGCTTTCACACAGTAAATAACAGAACATGCTGCACCTTTCGGGGTGAGGGAGGGAGAAAATATGCAATGGCTGGGAGAGGGTTTCTTTAGGGAGAAGAGTAAGCGGCCATGTAATGGGAGATGGTGTCAAAATGTCTATGCTATGGCAGAACAAACAGCTTCAACTCTGGATTTTTGCTAACTATTCAGCATTTGGCTTTTGGAGCCTTAACATTCTTCCATGTGGCTTTTTTGAATATAATATAATATAGTGTAATATACATTGAATATAATATACATGTGTAAATAAATATGCTGTGGTGGAGCCAAGGCTGCCATGTGACGTTTAGTATACTTTAAAGCAAATTGTCTTACATCTTAATTGGGTTTTCAGTTAGATTGAGCTAGCAAATTGTAAAAAGGGACCTTTTCAGCTTCTTAAAATATATCCCTCAAGATTATTGCAAGTTCCCACAAAAGGATTGTGTTGGAAATGTGTTCATGTTCTTAATATTCAATCGGTAATCTCTGTAAATTCATTTTAGACTGCGGGTTTTTTCTTACACCGGTTGCTGCAAGTTATTCATGCCATAGGATCATAGGTTTTGCACGTTATTATTTTTGTTTCCTTATGGAAAGCTTAAGACTGAAAAATGTGCTGCCTTGTTCTCTGTTTCCAAGTTGCTTAAGGATTTCTAATGGTTGTTTCTACGCTGTGAAACAAGAGCTTTTTTTCCTTTTCCTGTGCATGCGAAGCTTGACTGTGTGTATCCCTGGTTTGCGTGAGATGGTAGCTTTCGGCCCATGCATAGTCCCACTGGCTGGCTCCGTCTGAGCAGTGAGTTGTGAACATAAGCGCTAGCAGGATCCAAGGCCTAAGTAAACAAGCGGGGTGCAAATACCAGTGCTGTGAGTTAGCAGAAGAAATAATTGACAAGGGAATAGTATTTGCAAATAACTTGTGGTGTATTTGCCTAGCACTGTTAAATAAGAGATCTGGAAAAACTAACTGCTGTGATTATCTGACAAGTGAGCAAAATTGCCAATAGTCACTACCAGTTAAGCTCGGAATTAGTTAGTCATAGCAGACTGAAGGGTAAAAAAATTAAAGCACCAATATGAAATGCCAAAAATAACTGCAGATAAAAGAGAATGTTAATATTTTTTTCACTTTCTCTGGCTTCCTTGCCCCTCCCCATCTGGTATTAATTTTGATTTGATTTTAAATAATCTTTAAGACATCAAGGGCGTTAGGGCTTTGTAGCTTTAGAGCACTGGGTCTGCTTTTCACATTGAAGTGAAAAGAGTGTACCTTTGAAGTACACTCATAGTTCAGAAAGGAACACCCCCACCCCCTCTTTTAGAGTAGAGTGAGCCTCAGATGTGTTTAAATATTGGCTTGATATATTAAGTTTGAAAATGTTTTGGATCAGTTTCGTTTCCTCTTGAGCTTTGTATCAGCCTTGAGGGGGATGCTGCTGACTCAGAGACAGATGGAAAGATGTATTTAACAAGTGGGAGATTTAAATGAAATTCTCGCTCCCACCCAATCCTACACTGCCCAGCCTGGATTGCGCAGCACGCTGCCTGCTCCTTAGCTGTCGCCAAAGCTCCTGTTACTTCTCAGAGTGCAGAATGATAAAGGTCACAACCAAGAGACTATTTTTTTATGCCAGGCAAACTTTCTTCCTATGACTTCTTTCACTCGCGGTGCTTTAAAGAGTAAGAAGTATTAGTTGTCGCCCAGAGGTACCTAATCTTAAAGCATATTGACAGCAGCATGGTAGCATGCTCTGCTAGTGAATAAGGTTTTATTTTAAAGGTTGCCTAAATAGCGCAGGGATTAGGCATTCCACTTAGACATGGTGCTCATTCTCATAGCAGGGGAGAGATGCAAGTTTTATTCTGTCCTCTTGCTGAAGCCTTTAAGCAGGTCTGTGGGAGGATGCCATCACTCAGCTGATCAGCAGCATTGCTCGGTACAAGACAGCAGCTCTGGGCAGCTCTTCAAGGGAGCAGGAGGCCCTTCCTTGGTGAGACCTGCAGTTTGTCAGGTGTCTCTTGCCTCTGGGGGAGGATGTCTCCGTTTGCTTGGCCAAGTGGGAACATGGCACCGCTGAGAGTAAGACGGCGGTAACACGGTGACCTGCTACAAACCATAGCGCTTCAGCTGCTGACTATTTTGATTCCTGGGGGGTGTGAAGCAGTGAGTTTACTTTTCCTTCTGATGGTAGCTTGGGAGGTACAGGCTGATCAAAACTGAGAGGCTTTCAGCCTTATACACCCAGAGCTGCTCTTGGACAGCAGACTGTAGTGTGCCGAGCCCTCCTATTGTGGTGCAGACTCCCTGGTTGGGGCTGCCAGGGACTGGCTTCATGGGCGCCATCTGTAACAGCGAGGGTCAGCAGTGACATAGTCCTCTCTCCGGTACAGCACAAATCCTCTATTGGAGCCTCTCCCAGAGTAATGCCACCTTCCCCGGACAGGTTTTGTTTTCATATCACAATTTTTAAATTTTTTATTATTTTTATGTTAGTGGAAAACGTGAGGTCAGGGAAGCATCTCTGCTTTGATAGCATGCTGTGATATTAGATGGTGACAATGGTGTCTGCCTTTTGGGATATTTCACTATTTGCTCATCAGTGTTAACATGTATTAATTTGCAGTAATGCAGGGCTATGAGGCTCTTTACATGAATAAAAGAGAATGATTGAACAAGGATAATATACATTTGAAACCTGTCCTTTCTTTGCCATGGTTAAGAATGCTACATCATCAGTATTCTCTATGTAGCAGATAGTTTTATGAGGAAGGGAGCTATTATAAGTGTAAGATTTACAATTCCTTTGTCTAACTTTGTGAACCAATATTAGTTTCTCAAGCTACTGCCTGAAAGAAAACATGTCACTGTTGATTTATAGCCTTTGGTCAAATACTTGCATAGAGTTTGATCCATCTGTTAGATTGTACAAATTTTTAGAAAGATTAATTGAAGCATGTAAATTACATCTTGTTGAGGTTTCTCCGTGTCTAACTATGTGTCTGTCAAATAGATAATTACACTGATTAAATTTGTCAAAGAGAAGGAATTCTAACCAGATGTGTGAATAAATGTTTTGTGCTGTTACAGCAATTAAAATCTTCAGTTGAGGCAACAATTTAAGGAAGCATTGAATTTATTAGATTTAATAAAAAGGGGGTGTTTCCATAAAACCACCCATGAGATTTTACAGCAACAAAAATATTCAAGATGTTTGTTACATTTCATTATGAGAGTTTCAGGTTTTTTCTCTAGGTTTCTCTCAGTGCATATAGAAATACAGTGCTTTGACCAAAAAAATTGTTCACCTGTTTTTGGTAATCACATGTTCAGATGGGTAATGCCAGACCTGTGGTACTAAGTTATATGACGATAAGTTTATGGATTGAATTGCTTTATTTATTTAGGAAGCAATAAAGTCCTTAACTAATAGCAGAATATGAAACTATAGGAATCTCATAGACCCTCATACCTTATGGAACGCAGAGGGGCCTCATAGATTCTTTTCATGAAGTCTAACTCCATAAAGACCGATCTAAACTTCTCAGCAAATAGTTAATACATCCTGAAGTTTTCACCATGACATAATTTGCTTATGAGACAAACATTAGAGCATATTGGTTCCAATGTAGGACAGAGTAAGTCTGGGATTCACAAAGACTAAAAACTTACGTGTCTAATTTTGACATTTACAGAGTTGTGCTGGGGAAATGCAACATGGATGCGTTAACGCACAAGCGTGTAGTAGTGGGCGGAGACCGAGAACATGGAACTCAATGTATGGGCTTTTGGAGACAAATCTTTCATGAGCTAGCACTGTGTGAATGCTGTTATCTTCAGTTAGAGAAAATGATCTGCTATCACATCGTAAGTAGTGTCAGCTGCACACAGGGAGCAGCAAAGGAGCAACGGGTAGGAGTTAGGGTTGCTTTTGTTTGGACTTTGTTTCTTTGTGCTAATCAGAAATATATCTTTACATTCACTTACTACATGCAAGAACATCTCTTCAAAAGGAGCTTTATTTTATGTTTTAATGTAATAAAAAAAGAAGAAAAGGTGACTCTGTTGAATAGTGAGAAAGTGAGGGAATGAAGTGTACAATGAGAATAGTACTGACTGCTTCACACATGGATGTGAATAGTTCCAGTCATTGCAGTGAGACTGCTTATGGTAGTGAAGTGTTTGCCTCCATACTACGGCTGTCTTCGTTTATTCTGTTGCCATGCTTTTACAGCTATATGAGACACGGGAAATGTATATGAGACACGGGAAATGTATATGAGACACAGGAAATGTAAAGCTATCCATTGTATATCCTCAATATTCTGAATTTTGTTGGGGTCCCCCCCCCCACCCCAATAAACTTGTATTGAAAAAAATGCCTTTAAGGTATGTAAAATTCTAAATTCACCTATAAAAATATAAATTCACCATGAACACATGGTGAATTTCAAAATTCTAAATTCACGTTGAACACAGTTCGGCTAATTCAAAACCTGTATGGAGAGGTTGGACATCTGTAGGAAGTGAGGACAAAACTATTGTCTTGAGCAGATGTGAGGAGAACCTTATCAGAACTCAGTGATTTCTAAGGATCTAGAGATATTTAATCTCCAAATTTTAGTGGGAATTAGCATAGAAGCTTGGTTATAAGCAGATAAACACTCTTGTGGAACTGGCCCTAACTGAATTTTTGAGAACTGAAAAAGTGTGTGCAAACACAACAGATTGTTAGGTGTCTTCAGCTGGATACACGCACAGCATTAGAGCTCAACAAAAATAGGCTTAAAATAGATTATTCAGTTGGTTATTGCGATTTAAAAATAGTATGCTTATGTTTGTGACACTGTACACTAGCAGAATTATAGATAACTGATCCAAACAGCGTAACCCCTGAATCATTCTAGAAGAATACATGATCCTGCTGTTTGGATGCTCAGAAAACTGAGGAAAATATTTATTCCTTTGACTGTAATTCAGCACTTGGAATGGGATATTGTGTTTAGTCTTACAACTGGTTTTCATCAAAATGACTTAAAATCCTGTAGCTATATCCTTTTAAGGGAAGTGTTCTTCTGGGGGCTAGTTTTGCCAGAGTTTGTTTCAGCAGTGGGGTAACTCCACCTATAATAGTTTAATGATTTGTTGTAATCTATCTTCATCTTTTGAGCAAAATGAATCTTTATTGAAACTCCATGTCAGGGATATGTGTCACCCAATATTTATCTTATGTTTGTGTATGTGGGATAATCATAATTCCTAGCTGTTATTTTATGATTATATAGAATTCAGGAGTTTGCAGTCCACTTGCTTGTAATTCATGGCGTGGTGAAATTTAGTCGGGCTGAATAACCTCTCACTCTGTTGCTCAGTGCTATTTCTGGGTAGAAGAACAGAGTCAATTGGGTTTTTACAGTAAACTTGAGAAACACTCAGCTTCTAAGAGAAGAGTGACTATAACTAGATTATTTCAATGTGCCTAACAGTACATTTAAGACAAATTAGTTATTTTTAGTCCTGTCTATCACAAGGAATTTTACATGACAGCTGGCTGATGAGGCAGAAATTGGCATTCTTCAGTGTAACTGAGACGACCCTTCCTTGCTCCCAGTCTTTGCAGTCCCTCCGCTAATCTGACAGCTCAACAAAGGTGACCGGTGTCTTTGGCTTTTAAAAGAGTTCAGGTGATCTAAGCCCAACAGCTGTGTGTTTTCTCCCATGAACATCTGGCACTCATCGTGGTATGTATTGTTGTATGTTTTGTTTTACATGTGCCAGTACTGCCTTGAAGCTACTAGAAGGCCAAAGTTTATTTTGGCCGAGTAGTCAACTATTTAGAATACACAATAATATAAACCTGCTCATTTCCCTCCAAACTTCTGCAGCTGTTTTGATAAGTTATAAAGCAAAGAGGAAAAACTAGACATGACTGCAACTGTAAGACGGATTCTCTGGTGCATCTGCAGTGGGCTCACAGCTTGGGTGGTTGCAGGTCAGATACATATAAAGGAAAAAGGATCGTTTCACACTGGCATCCATCATTAGTAGTAACTTAGGACAAATATTAATATTAGTGAAATCAAAGCTCCTTGAGTTTTAAATGGGCTAGTTACATGTAATAAACTACTTAAAACATGATGAATCACTTTAAAATTATACTCTCTTCAGCAATTAAATGTCCATTAAATAAATTTCTGGATCTTTTTAATCACCAGAATAAATTCCTTCAAATTCAATATATTAAGATAAATCCACTGATGGCAGGAAGGGGGAACTTGCCATTGGTTAAAATGTGGAAGCTTTTCCTGAGCAATGGCATGTGACAGATGATTCTGAGGCGTTCTTTTATTATAATAACTTCTAAATAATTTGTGACAGTAATAACTTCTCTAATAGGGGAAGAAAAGACAAATTTTGAAAGCATGTAAGATCTCAACCAAGATCATAAATTTATGCTTTAATCAATTAATTAAAATGATTTCTGAAAGAAAAAGGTTAAGTCACAAAAGGTCTGCTAGTCGGTCAAGAAAGAGAAACTATTCTGGTCTGTTCTGCATAAATCTACATTTAATGTCTCTGTATGAATTTGGTCAGTGGTCTGTAATGAAAACTTCAGGTGGTACGTTCCCTTGTTCGCTTTCAGACATTCATCACAAATTACAGAACTGCTCAATTCTGTGCAAGACGCAAAATGGAAACAGTCCCTTGGTCATTGAGTTTAGTGCTTAAAGGTAGAAAGAGAATATGCACTGGGAAACCCACTGGAAGGATTATTTTTCAAGTTATATTCTTAGACAGAAGAAGATGGAATTAATTCAGAAGTGAAGGTGGCATCATATTTATCATAAACTCCAGTTTTTGTTTCTCTTTTATGAAATGTGTCAAGCTGTCCATTGGACCAGCCATTTCAGAGTTATAGGCCCTACAGGACCTGCCATCTTTGTGTACACTCTAAGACAAAAAAAAGGCAATTTAGCATAGTACAGAAACCTGCTAGCAATTATATGTAGCAAGGAGAAATTAGTTTGAGACAGAAGTGTTTTTAAGGGGATTCTGCCCTTTTTAGTTGGAAGTACCATTAACTTTAGGGCAGCGTGGAAAAAATCTGGTCAGAAATAAAGACGAGATGAGGCAGCTAAAAGATACTGCTGTCTGGGCAAAGGAATGAGACGATTGTTTAGTGGTGCCTTGAAGGTAAAGACAAAGTTGGTTTTTATTGGATATCATAGAATCTGTTAGGTTGGAAGGGATCTTTAAAAGTTATCTAGTGCAACCCCCCCTGCAGTGAGCAGGGACATCTTTAACTAGATCAGGCTGCTTGGAGCCCCATCCAGCCTGGCCTTGAATGTCTCCAGGGATGGGGCCGCCACCACCTGGGGTCTCACAAGAGCAGAGTAGAGGGGGAAAATCCCCTCTCTGGATCTGCTGGCCATGGTTCTTTTGATGCAGCCCAGGATGCGATTGGCCGCCTGTCCAGCTTTTCACCCATGTGGTACCCCCAAGTCATTTTCCACAGGGCTGCTCTCTACCGCATCATCCCCCAGCCTGTATTGATAACGAGAGTTCTCCTGACCCAAGTGTAGGACCTTGCACTTGGCCTTGTTGAACTTCATAAGGTTTGCTCGGGCCCACCTCTCTAGTTCATCCAGTTCCCTCTGGATGACATCCCGTCCCTCTGGCACATTGACCGCACCACTCGGCTTAGTGTTGTCTGCAAACTTGCTGAGGGTGCACTTCATCCCACTATGTCATTGATGAAGGTGTTGAACAGCACCGGTCCCGGTACGGATCCCTGAGGGACGCCACTTGTCACCTCTCTCCATCTGGACATCGAGCCATTGACCATCACCCTCTGGATGCTACCAGCCAGCCATTTCCTTATCCACCAAACAGTCCACCCATCAAATCCATATCTCTCCAATTTAGAGAGAAGGATGTTGTGGGGAACCATGTCAAAGGCCTTGCACAAGTCCAGGTAGATGACATCCATTGCTCTCCCCTTGTCCACTGATGCAGTCACTCCATTGTAGAAAGCCACTAGGTTGGTCAGGCAGGACTTGTCCCTGGTGAAGCCGTGCTGGCTGTCTCGAATCACCTCCATGTCTTCCATGTGCCTTAGCATAGCTTCTAGGAGGATCTGTTCCATGATCTTCCCAGGCACAGAGGTGAGGCTGACAGGGCGGTAGTTCCCAGGGTCCTCCTTTCTTGCCTTCTTAAAAATGGGTGCAACGTGTCCCTTTTTCCAGTCACCAGGGACTTCACCTGCCTGCCATGACTGTTCAAATATCATGGAGAGTGGCTTGGCAACTGCATCAGCCAATTCCTGATGGGGTGCATCTCATCAGGTCCCATAGACTTGTGTATATTCAGGTACCTCAGGTGGTCACGAACCTTGTCTTCACTTACAAGGGAGGGGAGGGACTTTGTCCTTTATGCTTAACTTAAGTGTGTTAGGAGAAAACAGTAGTGGGTGTTTGTGTTCAAGGGACTGCAAGGGAGAGGCATGGGAAAGTTGGGTGTGTTTTATGTCTTTCTACATTCTACTTATACTTTCAAAGCTGTTATCCTGCCTTTTGGGTAAATAATATTTAGAAAATATTTATAACATATACAGTCAACTCGATGTTTAGGTCTTTCAGAGCCTAGGAAAAAAAAAAGGAAGTAGCAGTAGTGTTAACATAGTTCAACCCTTGTGTACTTCAACTGTAAACTCATGGAGGAAGAATTGTACAGGGATATGTTTGCACAGTGCTTGATACAATGGGTTCCTGGCTTCTGTATCTTATTATGCTACAAATAGCAGACAAGAAACGTAACTACATTAGAGTCACTGTATTTTAGAATTTTTGTTCAGGCAGTAGTGATCAAACTGGTGGTAAAATGGGATTTCAGTCTGTATTTGCACATGTATAATTTGAAATTAAATCCTCAAATAACCCTGGAGAGCTATAGCTTTAGGGGGAACAGATGATCAGAGGCCAGTTAGTGGGAGAAAAAATGGGCTCTGAGGTTTCCTTTGTTTCCCCCATATATATCCATAACCCATACAACCGCAAAATTACCTTAGTCTGTCCAACTACTGCCTCTCTCTTCTCTCCCCTCTCTAAACGCATGGCTCCTTTCTACTCACACAAACTACAGCTGTAGAGCAAATAGCATGCAGCACTAAGGCTAGTGTTACACTAGCCTTGTCGTTCCCATTCTTAATCTCTTCAGTGCCTGCATGTAGCCTTCTTCCCTGGAGGTAAAGGCTTTTCCTACAGCCTTATCCATTTTTATGTGCTTTTGGGTGCTATTCTGACCACGTACCTGAAATATTATATTGAAAGACACAGGAGAGTATCTTTCCCTGTTTATCAAAAATGTATGTTTGTTTGGGTTTTTTTAAATGATAAAATGAGCAGATAAAATCTTGGTGAGGTAGCACAACCAAGCTATGAAATTTGTTCACAGGCTCTTCCTGTGAACGTGTCAATGATAATATCCATTCTGGTCTTTCTGGGAAGCCTTGTTAAAATCCAACTTCTTCCCCACAGGAATCACAGAGAAGATCTCAGCTCTGCTATTCTGCCTGCTCTGCTCGAGTGGGAATCCCACCGGTTCTGCCCACAGGAGGAGAGCAAACGGCAGCAGAGATGAAACCCTGTGTGCATGTGTAAGAGGGGAATTTTGCTTAAGGCATCTGAAGTATCATGGGAGGCTTAAGATAAAAGTTGTTTTTGTGTTTGGAGTGCAGCTGTAGAATATCTGACCTCAGGCTCAGTAGCTACCAGGGACTTTTAGCTTCATCATTTGATGGTATAAAGTTTCAAGAATGTTGATTCTGCACTGCTAACATTTTAGATGCAATGGGTGCTGCCTGTAGTTCTTCAGCTGAATTTGCTGGAGGGCATGAACTCGAGACCTTTTCTCATTGTATTGGGTGGGAGAGACTCATACTAACTTAACACAAAGATGAATTTTGAGTATTGCTTCTTAAAATTCTTTTTTGCCACAAAGCCTACAAGAAGAGTAGCAGGCACCTGGCAAGCTGAGACTGCTGCACTTCAGGATGACCAGTGCAATTTTCTTCATAGTTTCCCATCTGCCTGTCTGCATTTGTCTGTACCTTCTCGTCTGATACTGGACTTGCAAAGTTTTCTGTTGTAGCAGTTGTTCTTCTGCTCAGGGTCAGGCTATACCCAACACACTGATGTCCATGCCCAGCACTTGTTTTCCCTGCAGCTAATTCAAATACAAGAAAAAAAATGGGTTTAGCAACACCTGAGGAACCGCAGTCAGCACCTCTTGCCTAGGATTGCTGTTGCTTACATCCTCATGGTGTAATTCCTCTTGTATACATGTTTATGCTCATATCTCTCTCACCACAGTGCTTCACATTACCAGAGAGGTGGGACTATTTTCAGAGCAAAAGGATTCTCCTTGTCTCAGCAGGATGCACAGCCTAAAGAGATACATTTTGCCCGATTGGGCCAAACTGCAAAAATGGTACTTGTCTGTTATCTGTGGCTTCACTTGGCTTTTTTAAAGCCATCATGCAGGGGTGGCATTAGCTGGTAGGCTGCTTGTTTAAAGAATGGCTATATTCTCTCAGAGTCACAGATGAAGCATGACCTCTGGACGAGCTCTCTCAACACCGGACACTTTCTCTGCAGTAGGGTACAAAATCCTTCTACAGTGACTCAGTATCCCAAATACTGCACACATGCTTGTAAAAATATTCTGCAGTGTTTGAAAACATGTCAGTCCCCATATCTCTATAAGCAGGTTTACATCTTCTCCCAAGCATTTGAATGAAGGAAAGGAGAGCTCGTCTAATTTCAAACCCACTCAGATATCATCGCTTTCAAGGTTCAGCTCAAGTTTGAACATTACTAGGTTCACGTTTCATTTCAAGATTGTGGTAAAGGGGTAGGGAAAAAAATCAGTGAACATATAAAGCAAAAAAGGCAATGGAGAGCTTCTCTCTATGGGAGTAGAAATATGGAGGTTGAGAGTGATAAAGAAACAGGACTAGCAATAATTATGTCATGACTTGTTGCTTATGCTGCCTGCAGTACAGCTAAATCCAAAGGACTGGCTGGGAGCAGCTGAAGGCTGGAAATTTGTTCTGAGCTTTTCTCTGAACCTTGCTTTGCCTTGCTTTGCAGGATCCCTCCTCTGTTCAGGTGCACAGCCAGGGAAATGTGGAGTGTGGAAGTTCTTGGAAAGAAGACTGGAAAATGTTGGGATCAATACTTAAGTTAATGCACCCTTTTCTTCTCTCCAAAAAAACCTCATTACTGGACTGTAGCAGTTTCTCCATGTTGTAGACTAAACTAATTGGGCAGGATTGTAATTTCGTATCCACATCTACTGATTCTGTACCTGTGCCAGCCTGGCAGGAGAGTTGACAATAACCATGCTTTTTGACTTCCAGTGTCAAAATATCATAAGGTTCATTAATATTTTCATCCCATACCCCTAGATTTACTTTCATGCTACATTTTAACTGACTTGTAATATAACAGCACCTCTCTCTTTGTATGGACCCTGGTACTATAATCCAGTAACGGTATTTGGGCGCAGTGGTGCTCTGATTAGCTTCCAGAGGTGATTAATCCCTTTTTTTTTCACCAATTGGCAGTTGTTTATATCATTGGTAGCTCTCTCAATTTTGACTAGCCTTTTCT
Source organism: Rhinoptilus africanus (assembly GCA_013400135.1). Taxonomy (NCBI): domain Eukaryota; kingdom Metazoa; phylum Chordata; class Aves; order Charadriiformes; family Glareolidae; genus Rhinoptilus; species Rhinoptilus africanus. Next base: position 272,858 of record VXBO01001858.1, on the reverse strand, counting down.
TATCAATCAAGTCCTGTTTCAACACCTGGACCTGGCAATGGATTTCATGCATCAATGCCTAAGAGCTATTTTAAAGCCATTAACCACACCAGTGCTTACAAATGTAGATGCTATGCTCTCCAAGTAGGATCCTGCTTCCCAGTCCCCATATTCCTCTTACCCTCCTCTCCCTGTCCTTGTCCCCTTATTTTTAAGTAACCCTGTGATTCAGACTAGTCTGGAATCTTCAGCACTCTGTCCTACCTTTTGAGATTCCAACCATAGACTGACTTCCAGTAGGGGGAAAAAAAAAAAAAAGGAAAGAAAAAGGGTTTTTACTTTATTGAGGCTGGCTACTCTTGGCACTGTCTCAACCTGGCTATTTAACAATGCTGTACTCTGAGTTGGCCAGTAGGTGTCAAAATAACCTGTCATTTGAACACCTGCAGTGTGTTACTGATAGAAAACTGATAATTTTTTGTCTTATCTAGAATTTATGAAGAGCTGGGCTCATCGAGTATCTTGTGTCTGTACCCAAGAGCAGAGCTGATGTTGCAGCAACTTCTCAAGAGTTTCGTGCTGCTGTAAATACTAGTATTACAGATGCTGTCTCAAATCTGGTGAAACCAGTAGGTAGTGAAAGTTTACCCAGGCTAGTAAAGCTGTGGAAAACCATACACTTCTCTGACTGCCTTTCCCTCTCCTCTAGTAATACTTAGCAAGCTGGACGTATGCTTTCCAACAGTCTGCACGAAGTGCTGCCATAAATTGAGATGAACGCTTCATTTTGCTGGTTGTGTTGGCTTTATTTTCAGTCCTTTTGCCCCACCACGTCTGACCTTAACCTGATTTTTCTGAACGTCTTGTACCTGAAAGCAGACCCAACAAGATGACTTTTGCCCTCAGGGATGCAAGGTGGCTCTGGCTGACTTTAGCACTCAACGTGACCCTATGAAGTGAAATAGTCTAGCCATTGCATTCAGTGTCTCACTGAAAAGTTAGGAACCCCTTGTACGCACTCAGGGCATTGGGATCATGAACAATTCTCATGTTCTTTGAGCACTTCAGTTTGGAATACAGAAAAATAATTGATGTTTCTGTACTATCTTCTAAATCAACTGCTTCCATAACATTTGGCTATCTGTTTATTCTTTTCAGCCTGAAATGTTCCTACTTGTTAATGCACATGGGTACATTTTGTGGTCTCAGTTTACCAGGATGAAGGTAGGCACAGGTTTGCTGCCCTGGAACTTCACATGCTTGTACAATTCTAGTTTCGTATTGTGAGGGAAAAAGTTTACCTGGCTCTATTATTGTAGATTTTATAAACCAATTTTTGTGTTTCAATTTACTGATGAAACAGAGTAAAATGTAAGCAATGAACAGAGATTTAACCTGTCTCCTTTGGGAATGGAATTTTATCTGATTTTCTATTTTCCCACCCCTCAGAGCGGTGAAATTCTGAAACAGTCTTCTAACAAAAAGAATAGGAGAAACACCACCCAGGAAAGCCAACCACAGATTATTTGAGGTGGATCATATAAAAAGAATTACCGAAATTGGTGCTAGATGAGTCCAGAAAGTACCTTGGGTAGGAGGTATACAAAAGCACAAAGGCCAGTCAACATGAGTCTCTTCAACCGAGCAGAGTGGTCAGGCGGGATTTAGTTTGAACCAGAGAGCTCAAGTAGATGAGATCTCAGGAGACATCGCACATCTGTGGGATCTGTTGGTTCCTTGACCTGGTGAGCATAACATAATTTACTTTAGTAAGTTTTAAAATTGAAATACAATGTATAGTGACTTGTGCCCTTTCAGCTTTCACTTATTTCAAATGACTTTCTGATCCTTAATACCACACTACAGTAACAATAAAAAAAGTCTTTTTAATACCTTATAGTAGTTGCCAGTAATAACACTGGTTTATAATGAAGCCAACAAATACTGAAATTTGAACAATTTGTGAAGTCAGTAGAAAATGTGTAACCACATACTCAGGCAAATAGGCTTTTCTTATATAATAATCACCCTAGTCTTATAAAAAGCAGATGCAATTTCAAAGCAATAGAAAATATATGTGCTGCGTATTGGAACACGCTTGCTTAAGAAATCATCTCTTAAAAGTCCATGGCCTCGTGTTTACTGTCTCTGTCTCTTCCTTTTTCTCAGTGAGATTGTTTTCTACTCCCTGCCTAGCCTTCCATCGAAGGTGCACACCACCCACCACGATCATGCTCCATTAAGCTCTTGTGCTAAACAAAAAAGTTCTACAGAGCTTTCATTTATCAACCTTCCCCCAAAGTGCTTTATGCATTTCATCAGGGATTTGCAAAACTATTCACAGCTTCAGAAGCACAGCACTGGAGCGCTGTGATCGATGGAAGAGGAATTTAATAACCACCCAATGCTATTTGGCAATCCTGGGGAGTGGTTTGGGACAGGAAGTGAACGAGCAGAAGATAATGAGCTGAGGTAGTTGATTAGGTCTTCGTTTAAAACGGGGTGGGATTTTTAAGTGCTCTTGGCAGTTAGAGCCTCACTTTTAAGCCTCACTCAAAGAACGTTAGTTTTGAGGAAAAAAAAATTTAACATACTGCTGGTTATTGGTTCAGGCCTGTCTCAAGTAGGTATTTTACCTTGCAAAGAGAGGTAAAGTGAAAAAAAAATCATTATTACAAAATATCTCATTTATATATATAAAATCTCATATATACCACTAATGGACAGTGGTAAATACCAGTGGAAAACCTTGTGAAAGATGGATAGTAGTGCTTCAAGAGAGAATGGTGCCCTGTAAGCACAAAGCTTTGTTATCTGGATTGCTGTCCATCCGAACACAGTTGCAGCTTAGCACTGCTTATCTTAGCTATCCTATTAGTTAAAATAGAAATGCCTTTGCAACGTTTCCCCTTCTCTCCTTCAGAGCCAGGACTGCTGTAGTGTGGTGTGATCTTTCAATCCTGGAATAAGCGGGTTTGTCCTTGCAAACGCCTTCAGAGGGTGTCAGTCTGAGCCTCTTTATTCTGCACTGTAGATGCCTGGAAAATTGCCGCGTCTCCTCAGCTGGGTATTCTCATTGCTTAGCACATTCCCTGCAGCCCCTGACAAGAACATTACTGTGGGAACAGGGGAATATCCAAAGCACACGATGTTCTGGCAAATCCCAGCTGGCAGGCAGCCCTCTGGGGTCACAGCTAGCCAGATGTGACGTGGACTGCTCTAAATCAGACCATTGGCAAGCTCTAAGGACCAAGAAATTTCTTGCTACATCCACTTACCCCCAGCAGATACTGGGGCAGCTGAGGTTAGAGGCTAACATAGTGCTGCTTAGCAATTTTGAGGTGGAACATCGATCACTGGTTTCCATGAAGAATTAAATTGTACATTCAGTTTATTGACATGAGAGGCTATATAAAAAACATTTTCGCTCCTACACAAGAGAGAAAATTATGATGCTTAAAGCATTCATTTAATCCACAGTTTCTATCGCAAAAACAAGGGGCTGACAGCAATGTTGTTTACAGTTTTATTTAGCTCGGAGTTAAATGGGACTGTTCTTGTGGCCGGCCATAAATAATGATGAAGTCACTATAATTAGAAGTTAAATTACTTCTGAATCTCATAACCAGGATTGAGGTCCTGTTGTGCTAGGTTATTTATAAATGTGGAATAGAATTTTTTTCTGAGCATTTAATGGCAAAAAAGGACAAGACATGATATGGACATATAACCAAAGAAAAAGTGTAATAACTAAGTGATAGTGATCACGTGAATGAAGGAGATTATCCTCACAACCTTATGTTAATACTCTTTCATAAGCATAGGTGAAGTTGTAATTACTACAAACGATCCATAGCTGGCTTTTAAAATGACTATGCATTGTATTCAAACAAAATACTGTTGGAATGAAGACTCTGCACCATTTTATTATATTTCCTTCAATACAGTTTGTTAATTCTTATGCAGAAAATATTTGTCTTATTTTATAAATGGTTATTTGCCACATATCTCATTTCATTAAAGCAGTCATGTTTTTTAATGTCCTTTAACTTTCTCCGAGCTGTTTAGTTTAGTTGTGTTTTAATCACAACCCTAGTCAAGTGGTGAAGAATAAATAGTAGATAACAATGATGAATGAAGTTGAGTATCACAGAAAATAGGTGTTTGATCAAGCTTCTGATGAAATCCAGGAATAGATTTCTATTGACCGTAGTGAAAGAAAATAGAGAAATGATCTTTTGATTCAAGTTGCAAGGTTTATGAAAAATTAGTCTGCATAGTTAAACTCACAAACCCTTAGCCATGAGGCACAATAGTAGAATAACTTCTGGACCTGAAAGGGGTTATTAGTGAAAAGCAGTTTCATCTGCCTAAGAATAGAAGGGTTGTCCTTTTATGTTATGGATTATGGGTAATTTAGGAAGACCTGGGTGGTCTTTTGAAGGACAAAATAAATTATGACAGGCTGTAAGTACATGTAGATGAGATATAACTGTATGGCATACCATATAACAATGCCATATGACAGTGAATTATATATTGCTATTTTTACTTATCACTAAGAGTGCTTTAACAGTTCTCAGATGATAGTTTTATATGATAAAAGCACAAAAACAGAAGGAAAAAAAAAATGGTTCTGTGTACTACTGTGCAGTCTAGGAGTGTTGCTTATTTACAGACCGTAATAATACTAATTTTGAATGTTGCTGAGTTTTCCTCTTTCATACACAGCTGATAAAATCATTTGCTAAAGAACTTTGTCTGGATTGCAAGTGTAACTCTAGAACTCTGGTTGCATTCTTCTGTTTCCTGAAAGAGATGTAATTTAATACTACATTGTTTTTTTTTTTCCTGAACAATCTCTCTGAAACACTTTTATTTCTAGCTGGGAGGCTGAGTATTTTCCTGCATGTATCTATTGGCTATACAAAACTCTTGAAGTTTAGTTTGACAGAAAGCAGAATTTATATATAAGTGACCTGTTTTCATGCTGAAGACTGCACCAACTCTAGGAGAGTAGTTGAGGTAAGTGTTGACCAAAGGCTCTTTGACAAGTGGCAGAAAATTAGTAGAAACAGCATAGACATGAACAGCATAGACATGAAAAGCAAAGACAAGAAATGGTGGACACTTGAAGAAAGCTCTTGATGAATCAAAAACCAAATTGTATTTTCATGATGTAAGAAGGAAACCAAGAGGAATATTTTAGACATGTACGTTAGATGTATAGCCTGGCCACAGTGAAAATTACTCTTATGAACAAGTGGAAGACATGGAAACTTAAGATAATAGATTATGCTAAACTTGTGGTTCCCCACACAGAGGAAGACCATCCAGTAAGTGTTTTTGGAAAGCTGAAGGCAACTCTGTAATGCAGATGTGGACTAGAAAGCAAGCTGAGATAAAAATGACAGGTAAAATTAGGGATGGAAGCTGAAGGATAAAAGGCATAGACAGAGGATGGAGTCTTGGAATCCTTTGTTGAAAGTGGGAAAGAAAAAGGAGGATAGATGTTGAATAACATGTTGAATGTCTAATCAAAAGGCAAAAAGAAATGGAAGGCTGGATATAAGGAGGAGAATCATGACAAACATAACAAAGAGTTCATAAAAGCAGATGAATGTTGAGAGACAGTGAAAGTGGAGCAAGAACACCTAGATTCAGGTAGGAGGTGTGCTTCACTGTATCTGGAAGGACGTAATTTCAAGGGAGAAGCCAGACTGGATGAGGTCAGTGGGGAAGAATTCTGTATAACTGTTCATGGCGTCTGTTGAAAAGGCAGGATAAAAGGATGGAAGCCAGAGGGGTTTTTGTGCCTTTCTTCTTCACACAGTGTAGGAGAATAAGGCGCATTTCTGTCAAAAGTGTGAGGAAACTAATGAGAGAGAGACGTTAAGGAAAGGCAGAGAGAGTAACAAGAGAGCAGGGAGAATGGACTGGGTCACTGTTGGATGGTGGGAGTTAGAGGGGTAGTAACAAATCCCACAGTTACTGTGGCAGAGTGAAGGAGGAATAAATTTGATATTAATCACCTTCCCTTCAAATGTGCTCTCATTTCTCTAATGGCTTTGCTGACACTGCTGGTAGCCTCCTAACTCTCCCTGATGCCACAGACAAACCTATGCATAGGCCATAGGCTCTTCTCCGGTTCTGCACACAATGCAGACTGTGTGCCAGTGTTGTGTCCATCACTAATGTTAAAGGAAGGCTCTGCTTTTTATTTTCAAGGACTTGAGCTTTCAAGGCTTTGGACTGAGTGCCAAAAACAATTCATCAGGAACGCTTTACAACTCAGCAATACAAAACCTGTTAGGATACAGATCACCCACAAGACAGAGTTTGGGGAGGAAATATGTAAAGCACTGGTTGACCTCAGCATGATTAATGGTTTTTAACACATTGAACTCTGCTGCTTATGATGTGAATTTTATGCTGGCTCACCCATGGTTGTTTATTTTTATTTTTTGAAGGAGGGGGAACCTCCATTTGTGAAACTTTCATTCATATAGAAGTTAATGACAGTCCATATATAACAGCAAAATATTTATATTGAGACATAACTGTCCCAGCTGATTCTCCTTCTCCTCAGCAGTTTGTTCCCTTCAAAAGCAGCCTTTAAAAATTACAGAGCTTGCAGAGTTTGTGTCAATCCTCTCTGTCGTGAAAGGATCATTTATGGGATGAGAAGCTCATTTATTGGACCAGAGCAATGAATGGGATCTTTTCTACAACTACAAAGCCACACGGTCCCTGCTCCTTTGGTTAGGAACACTCTGACTTGGAAGGGATCCCTGAGGATCATCGAGTCCAAATCCTGTCTCCACACAGGGCAACCTAAAAATTAAACCTTATGTCTAAGAGCATTGTCTAAATGCTTCATGGACACTTGACAACTTTCCCAGGGAGCTTGTTCCAGTGCTTCACCACCCTCTCAGTGAAGAATTTTTTCCTAAAGAAGATGAAGTAATTTTGATTTTCTGGGCAAGCACAAGCCAAGCAATGGTCAGCAGGCCTGATTAGGCCAGTGGGACTCACAGAGCCTCTTATTTGTGCCTCAGAGAGTGAAAAAACCCCAGATATTAACGTTGCGTTTGGTGCCCTACCTCTGAACGACATCTAGTGTTCCTGTATGTTGCGAGCTGCTCATAGCGCTGGGATACATCTGTCACGTGGTGAGTGAATCCGCTCTTCCTCCTGAGCCTGCTTACACCCAGGAGCTTGGTCCTGTCAGCCGCTGTGTTCATATGGCCTGCAAGAAGTCACTAAACAGCAGCAAGTGCTCCACAATGAAGGCACTCACCATCTCGCCTAATCCAGTCATCCCCTGTACTTGGTGTTGCTGAGTCCTGACACGTGGGACATCACTTCCAGTTACAGAGCGAGCCTGTCCTGGTTGAAACATGCCCTGCATGCAGGGGCACTTGGTTACCTGCTCGTAGCACTGGGATTTTCTTGTGATGTGCTGTGGCTGAAAAAAATAGGACTGAGCACATTTCTGCTCACAGTGATGGGACCCTGCTTTCCCTACATCCTTCTGGGATGAGGCTGGGCAACAGCTGGCAGAACAAGAGCTTCCAGCTCGTGAGTCCATCACTCCAAGGCTCTCCTGGACCCTGCACCAGCCATGTGTTCGGGGTCTCAGTGCCGCGCACACGAGGCCTGGCCATGCTGCACAGTGGAGGGAGTGCTGCTACTTATGCCTTCTAAGCTGGTCCATCGTCTTTTTGACGCCACTCAGGAACTTTCAAAGCCAAAGGACTCTTTGCCGTGTCCTAGTTTCAAGGAAGCCAAAGAGATCGCAACTCTGTCTGGGCTTAGCTGCAAAGGGGGATATGGTCTCTTTCTTAGCAATATTGAGAAGGCAGAATAAAGGAGGGGACTGCTGTCAGCCGTGAGTCACGTACACAGCTGGAGGGCTGCTTCTCTTCCAGAGGTTTCTGTATCAGGTTAAAGAGTTAGGGCTCCAGCCTCCTTCAAGTCACTTCAGTGTCACAGCAGTGAAAACCAGCAGCAGACAAAACCCTTCCGTGTTAGAAATGCTCTGGTACTAGGTGAAAAAGAGGAAGGTGGCACCTGTTTCCTAAGTATGTACCTTTAACCTAGAGCTACAGCTTTTGCCTGGTTGACCTTTTATGTAAGCAGAAAGTCCAGACCTGTTTCTGTAAGCTTGTACTACCCATTCATCTCCCAACAAGACAGTCTCCATATTTCACCCTTGCTCTGAGTAGTGTTACTTGTTAATCTTGTTAAACTGAGTTTAGAAGAGTGAACACATTACACAAGGCTTATACCAGCTAATTCAAGTCCTTTAGCAGCTGGCAACTTTATCAATTCACTTAATGAAAGAGAAAAAAAAAAGGAATTCTGACTCTCCTTCCTATTTTTTTCTTCTTGCAAGTGTTAGACTCCAACACTTTACTGTTCTTCATATATGCATTAACACTTTTCATAATTGCTTAAGTGCAAGTTTAAAAGTTACACATTTAAGCTCCCTAGAAACAAAGATGTTTTTAGAAACATTACCTAATATTTTGGAGGGTTTATTGCCTGCTCTTTTTCTTATGGAACTCATGCAGCTGGAATCTGAAAAGTGGTTATCCACAGGAGTATCCATTTGCTATTTTGAGGTGGTAATTAGGGGTCATGCCATTATGATGCAGTATTGAAAGATATTAAAATTAATGTAGAAAAAATTACTGATAGTTTTTCAAGTAGTTAATACTGCCATCATCATTGTAGCCTTTCATACCTGTATTCTACATAAACCATCCTAACCATGCGGTCTACATTTTAAATATCAAGCGTAATCTAGAAAGAAATGGTATTATACAGAAATATTTAAATGTTCTTAGCTAGCCAAGGCCAAAGAATAATACAGTGTCTTGTCAGACCTACAGCAAATTTTTTCCCTAGCAGCAAGACAAAGCATCCAAAAGCCTCTAAACTCCTGAGCCTGATGTTGTCTTCTGTCTTTCTGAAGGTTTCTGTGGGCTGCATGTTCACGTGCAAACATGAGGTTAATGTCTAAACAAAACATGGAACGTGCCCATGGACACAAGGGGAATTGGTGAGAAATGTAAATTTCAGCAAGCAAAGAAGATAATGGAGGTGCTGAAATGAAAGGTCACGTTTCAGATGAGGTAATTGCCTTGTGATGTCAGTGTGCAACAAGGTGGTTTTGGGGAGGATAGGGAAGAGAGAGAGAGCATAGTGCAAGGGTGATAACTTGAGGTTCGTTTCAGGCATTTGCAGTTGGTTAAGGTAAATCAGTGCTCTGTTGAGCTCTGATACCAATCAAATATTTAGGTTTGTCTCTTACCAGTTCTGGAAATGACAATTACAGCCCATTACATATATTCTGATTACACATTTATTGTTAGGAAATGATAGAATTGAGTGGAAAGAAAATGAGCTCATCTAAAGAATGAAGTTCTTTGAGTAGTGCAATTTAAAAAAAAATGTCTTTTTTTTTCCTGTTTAGCCATTTTCCAAATAACAGGATGTTTTTTCTTTTGCTTCCAATGCAAGGTAGGTTTATTTTGAAACTTTAGTTGAGGGGGGAAAAAAATCCATATATTTAACATGTCAAACAGTATGAACCATTCAGTTGACCTGTATATGCTATTATTTTTTTATTGATATTTTCAATGTCATGGCTTTTCATCCTACTTGATACTGGCTAGCCATTTTCTTGTCTATGTGGAGCACTTTTAGGTCAGTGACTATTTAGAAAGGTTCTTAGAGCTCCTTACTTTGTACATATTTACTTCTTTCTGAAGCAAAGTAAATGAAAAAGGTAAACTTTTCTTTGAGTTACCTGCTGTGAATGGGATAGAGGTGCGACGGGTGTTGTAGGTGAAGGGACATCTTGAATTTCAGAATATCATAGAATCACAGAATGGTTTGGGTTGGAAGGGACCTTAAAGACCATCTAGTTCCAACCTCCCTGCTGTGGGCAGGGACACCTCCCACTAGACCAGGCTGCTCGAAGCCCCATCCAGCCTGGCCTTGGACACTTCCAGGGATGGGGCATCCACAACCTCCCTGGCCAACCTGTTCCAGTGTCTCAGCACTCTGACAGTAAAGATTTTCGTCCTAATATCCAATCTAAATCTACCCTCCTTCAGTTTGCAACCCTTTGTTTTTTGTTACAGCCACCAGAATACGTAAGACCATAGTTCGGTTTCTGGTGTCCATTTGTAAATGGCGGGTGGATGCAGTGGCATAATTGCCACCTTTGGAGTTAACAGAATGCTGTAGTGACACGTAATAGAAATTCTGTCTACTTCTGGTTCAGTGTGGCACCGAAGCAAGAGTAAGAGCGATGCTGCTTGTCTGTTCTTCTCCTCCCTCTGTGTTTCATAGTCTGGTCACCCAAATTCAGCATCTGGGTACTGCTGAGCCCTTGCAAAAGGAGGAGGTTACTGGTTGATGCCAGACTCATAAGTGTTAACCAAAAGGTGTTTCTCCCAAGAGTCTGATTGTTCACCATAAAAACTTAAGGAAGTCGATTTCAGCCCTGGTTCATAGCTGTAATTTTTCCAAAATACTGGGCTTTCTTTCCTTGTACGTCTCCCATCTTAAGGTTGATTGCTTTAACTATTAATTCGCAATGAAATGCTGGCCCACTATATGTGCTTCTGGAAAAGGAAGGAATAAAGGAAAATAACTGAAACCTCAAATAGAGGATTCACTTCCATTATTGATTTTTATAAGGTGATATGTGGCATATAAAAGTCTGTATTAGTAGCTTGGGATCACATGCTTGTGTTTCTGCTCTCTCTCATCTGGAAAGAGCTTGGACTATCTGTGTTATGGTTTGGACTGGAGATGGTTTTTCCCTTTCACTTAAATTGGTGACTACAGGATGTGGCAGTTCTGATTATACTGAAAATTGCTGTAATTGTTATCAGGCAATAAACATTCAATATATTTTTGTAAGATGTAGAGCTAAGTGGAAGTTTTCCAGTATTTGAGAAAATAACTGGAAGCAAAATGGTAAGGATACAAATTGAATTTGGACTTTGAATACTGAGAAAGTTGGCCTGCCTTGTTCTGTTAAGAAACTGAGGATTACTGTAACAGTCAGAGCAATGCAAGACATGTTCTCAGCTAAGAATTAGTATTAATGTCTTTTTTTGTATAAAAACACATTGTAAGTAGTGCAGGAATGCATACCTGTCATAAGCATAACTGCTGTACAGAAAACAGAACAGGAATGTGAATTAAATGTTCTTACAAAGGACATAATTTTCCTCTTTTCTTCTCTCATAGGCCATATATGGGCAACTTCCATCAAATAAGCCTGCAATAAAAACTCTGTATTGTGCATTCACCTTTAAAGCAACCAAAAGATAATGCTTGTATAATTTGGGTGAGAGCTCTTATTTATTACTCTGAAATTATAGTACTTTTTAAAGTACTCTATATACGTAGATGGGAGTGAAGATTCTTAAGTTGTTAACATTTGATCTCCTGTTATAATTAATCAGATCCAGAATGTAGCTTAAATAATGTGTTTATATAGTGTTGTCTAAGAGTTTTACTTACAGTCTTGCTTTGAAACTGTCTGTATTGAATGGGACTAAATATAGGCGCACTCTTTTTCCTTTTGATAAAACACATTTCCACCGGATATTCTTCTTACTTTATTTTAAGAATTGATGATTTTAGAAAAGGTAAAGCTAATTCAGAAATCCTGTAAGTATTTTATCGGCCTAGTAACGCCCATAGCTCACTCACTTGAAACATTGCAGGATGGGAATTAGGTTCTTGGATTAAAAAGCTCCCTTTTAAAATAAACAGGAGGAAACATAGGGGAGAGACAGAAGTGTGTAACTTGTTTAACATTTAACAAGCCTCTTGATCCATTTTCTGGACCAGTTGCCTGTGCCTTTGAAGATAAAAGCAATTACATTAGATATGGGGGTGGTTTTCATGCACTGGAGGTTGAGAGAATTTTGGTTCTTTACAGAAGCAAGAATGTGAATGCTTGGCTCTGCCTCTAGGGTGATTTTTTTGACCATTTTTCTGCATACAACTGTGAGAAATCCAGACCTCACTGAAATCAGTGTGACTTTGCTCACTGCCTTTAACAGGGCCAGGATTTTGTCTGTGAATGTTCAAGCTTTTCACTGGCCAGCTCCAGTGGAGCTACAGTTAAGCTTTTCTTTTTTACTACTGCAAGTTGCCTCATCCTGGCCCCAGTCTGCAAAATGACTCCCAAGAAATTTTCTTTCTGGAAAGTACATTGTTGATGATCTTAGCACGAACTCTTGTTAGCTGAAGCACACCAATATTTTGAGGAAAGACGGGGGGCCCAGTAATAATGTCTGAATATTTGCTAGGTGGTGGATTATATTAGGCTGAGTTGGGTAAAAGTGCTGTCTTGTAAATCTTGGCCAACCAGTGAGAAGCTTCTGCATGGGGTCCAAATGTTAAACAGAGGGCCTCAGTCCATATTGGGATCCCTGACAATGCTGTAACAAAACCAGCAGTGATAATGGATCGTCCAGGAGAGGAGATTTGAAATCTGTGGGTCTCTAACTGAATGAAGGTTTGCTTAATACTACCTCTGTACAGACACAGACACATGCATGACTGATGTAAATTCATTCAGCTTGGTCCTCTGACATGGGCTTGTCTCCAAAATGGTGTGAAGGAAATGATTTACAGAGGTCAAATTGGAAATGGAGTAACTTAAGACATGCTTTTCAAAGTCTTCTTGGTGTTTAGACCTAACCTTTTTGCAGACCAGTGGATCTTGAGGTCCTTGATATCTATTTTGTGTCTGAAAAATGGAGCTGTACACCAAAGTCATATATCTATTGATAAACAAAGGTAAAGATGTGACTCAGTGTTCATGTGCATTACCTATGACTGACTTCTAGACTCCACTTTTTGGAAGAGAAATTTTCAGTTTCAAGGTAGGTGCCAGAAGCCACCCCAGACATTGAATAAGGGTGCCAAAGAATGGCAGAAGGTGTGACTGAGAGGTGAGATCTTCTGTTTGCCTGCCATGCTGCCATTTTGTCTCTGCCTGAGACTTGGATGTAGGATTCCTAATTTGGAGGTCTCTAATGAGGTTACGCATAGGTGGCTGGTGCTGGAGATGCTTGGGAGGCCAAAGTGACCTCAGAGCAGGTGGGTCAGGCAGCGTCCTGCCCACGCAAACTGCTCACATCATTCATGCCAGTATGTTGTCCTTGTTCAGTTCACATTCCCTCTACTTACCACTGGGCTGCCGTCTTTTCAGTTTTGACCTGGAGTTTGTGGATTACTTTCTCTGGATCACTTTAAGGAAAGCTGAGGTTGAATGAAAAGGAAATTCCATAAATCCTTCTGCTGTGATATATTTGCAGGGGAAGAGGAAGCTGTCTTCTGAGACAACTCAAATATCATCATTCATCACGATGGTTATATTCAGATTTCAAGTTACCCTCCTAATACAGTTATAAATCTGTTTCACAGTCATCTGGTGGTTGCATATTAGAGTAAAGTTTCACAGAAGTTTCCACTAGTCATAGTATGTTCCATAATTTTTGGGAGTTATGTAAAATTCTGCAATTGATTGTGATCTCATTTTGTTATCTTACATAGCTATTGGAGAGCATAAAAAAATAGATGGTGGTACGTAGTCTTTCTGATAATATGGGAGAACAGGTTGAAAAGGCAATTTTAAGTTGTACTGACTGCAGAAGGAGGTAAAATACATTGGAAGTTTTTTTGTTTGTTTATTTGATTTCAAACAGCAGAGCTCTAGAGTGGGCAGTATTTAGCCTATGGTTTTCGGTCACTTTAAGACAAGCAAAGATTTAGAGTTCTGAATATTCAGTGTGTATGAAATTGTATGTTTAAAATGTAAGCCTTCAAGAAGACACATGATATGCCCCTGCTAGCTTCCTCTCAAAATTGGTAATGTGTTTTGTATTAAGCATATTCAAACAATTTATATGTCGGCAGAAACTACTCCATTGTCCACTATGTGTTGCCGGTTTGCCACTCTGCCGTTCAAGTCCCAAGTCTGATGCAGTAAATAGGAATGTTATTTTTACTTTCCTTAGTCTCTGTGCAGCTTACCAGCCTGCTGTGTGTTAGCCACACAAGGAACTCTGTGGCAGGTCAAAAGAAAAGTTGGCAGCTTTACAGCTAGGACACCTCTCTGCAAACACCATACCCTATTCCCATCTCTTTCTTGGATGGCACTGGAGTTTCCAGGTCCTTGTGACTCCTGTGGCTTTTCTCCCCCTCTGCCGAGTCTTGCCTGTGCCTCGGGCTTCTGGGTTCCTCTGTTCCTTTACCTACAAGAAGCAGCTAGGGGCAGGTCTGCGAGGGAAGGCAAAGCGCTGCTGGAGAGTGGACTGTGTTTCAGATAAAGGAGCAAAGGGTGTGAGGTGGCTCAATATATTACTCCAGGAGGCGTTTGCCAGAGCCAGGAAAATCCAGCTCATCCAGACTGGCTCTGCTTTCCTTTCACCCCCTCCTGTGAGTAATGCAAGTTGTTTATTTCTTCATCCCTGCCCTTGCAGAGAACAACTAGGTGTTCAGTTCTCTTTCTGCCTCCTCTTCTCCTAGGCCTCTCTTTGTTCCTTGAAGAAGCGGGAAGGAGCAGGGGAAAGGGAAAAACTGCAAGGAAAACCACTTTCACTCCTTTTCCTTGCTGGATCACAAGCCAGTGGGGGCAGAACCAGATGAGCTGTCTGAGCAGGGTAACCGTCTCCCTGGCTGGAGCACGCAGCCCACAACAGGACCTTTCCTTCCAGACCCTGAGCAATGACTGCCCCTTGGCTGTTGGGTTGGATTCCTTTGCTGCTGCTGTGTTCCCGTACAATACCCTACTGGAGATTTCAGCTAGGACTGATTTTAAAATGATTTAGAACCCTAACTTCCATTTTCCTTTAATAGTTCTCTCTAGTAATTTCATCATTCTGTTTTTAAATTTCTAAGTAATTACTGAAATAGATGTTTATTTGATAATTTACAGTTTAAAGAGGAGTTTGAAAAGAAATTAATCTCATTAAATGGGAAGACACTATGTAATCTTCTCAGACATTCCAAGTTTCCTCTTAATATTTTACAGTCTTTTTACTATTTACTTTGTATCTCTTTTCTTGAAAGTGTTTATTTTGGGAAGGTCAAAACAAAATTCTCCCTATGTCTCTCATCAGCTGTAAGATGAATGCATAGAGTTGGAACAAGTTCCATTGAAGCTCTCATGCAGAATAAACAAAATCCTGACCGAAGGCTTGACTCATGATAGATCTTTAATGACTATTGTCATGAAAAAGTAGTTAACATACTCTCCACCAAAAAAAAGGGTGTAGCTTTGGTGCGGAGTCAGCAACACATCAAAATAGGGGCAACCGAGGGAGAGATTCAAAGGGCGAGGCCGATATGGAGCCGATGGGCATTGGAAAGAACATTAACAGCTGTGTGTTCATTAAAGAGGGCGATGCAAGTGTGCTGGGGAGGTCAAGGATGTCACGGGGAATTTCTGATGTTACAGGGTCCGGCTCTTCAGATGGAACCAGCCCACAGAAATGGGTATTACAGTAGGGTGTTGTAAGTGTGTAGTCACCACTTCAGCTTTTCTAGGCTGTGGTAAAGCAATTTTGCCTCAAATGTTCCCATACTCTATGGGGAATCTTGGGGATTATTTTGGGAAGGGAGGTTTGGTATTTCTATAGATGGAGCTAGAGAGCAGGGAGATGCCTGTGAAATTACTGCACATCCTTAAACAAAGCAGATCTGTTTCCACTGCCTTTTCTACTTGTGTGACAGTTAGCGTAACACTTGGCAGTCAACAAACGCTGCATGCTGCTCTTGTCATCGTGCGGTGGGGCAGGAAAACTGCTGACATGGAAAAGTGCAGACAAAATCGAGCAAAATGATTCATGGCTTGGAAGGCTCTGTGTCCTGGGGAAAGATTAATCAAAACTGGCCCAGAGAGCTCAGGGCTAGTAATATGCATGTATATTATAGTTACTGGGTGATAGAAAAATATCTTTGGACGAGTTGGGCCAGATCCACAGATGCTATTTTAGGAGGTACATTTATTATTTTTTGCTGTTAAGAAAGATCTCTCTTGTAAAAGTCTAATCTCTCTGTGAGTGAGGGGCTAGGAAACCCGCGTTGTATAGCTCACAGACCTATGGTATTCACAAACAGACCTAAGGAGGACTGAGTGGAAAGTCCAAGAAAATTACAACTTTGGGCCATTGTTTAGTGAAGGAAAGATGCTATGAGAGCTGTGGGACAAGCTTATCAAAAGGAAATAAAACACTTTGGTCCCTGAAGAGTTCAAGAGTTCAAGCTGCACCGATGCTATGATTCTATAAGTATCCGAGTGGTTCAGAGTGTGATCTCATTCTTTATGTCAGTGAAAAATTAAAATTCTCATTTTAATTTTAGTAATATATGATAATCTATATGATTTACCTTTCTGTAGCCCTAATTACCTTTGAGATGAAGAAGACAGTGATTGGAATGGTCTCAAAGATTTGGTACTAGTTAGAGGAATAAGAGAGAGAGCATCTGAGAGCAGGGAAAGTTTTAGACTAAATTTCTAAGGGAATGTACCTAATAAAACCATTCACTGAATATGATTAAAGAATTTTTTTCTGAAGAAGATTCTGAACTCATTGGCCAATTTTAACTGAATTTAAGTGCCACCACTTTCTCAAAATTATGAAGTTCCTGTTTATTGTGAGGCAACTAGAGCAAGGAAAGACATAAGTACACCTATGGAAGGAAGAGTTTCCATGCATGTATCCTGGCCAAGCAACTGGCACACAGTGTTTGGAAACAAGCATGGTGTGTGCTGCCTCTTGCTTGACCTGAAGCTGATGGATATGGGCGGGATGGGGGGGGGGGCAGTGTGGATTGCAGGGAAGGGAATTTATCAAAGGAGTATGGAAAAGGGGCTTGGGCTGTTGCAGTATGGAGGGGAGAATGATGCAAGCCACAAATCTGTAGGAAACCAGGCTTTATTAGTTCCACTGCTTTTGGAGCAACTTGTTTAAACTTCCCTTGTAGGTAATTAACTTTCTAATGGCACTGTGAGATGGGCCACCTGCAGAACCCTTGGGCAGGGGGATTCACAAGCATGTATGGTTCAAAATAGGGCCTCATGGAAAACTAGGCAAAAGTGTGTTAGAATAATATTTACATTCAGTAGCATTAAGTACATCTGTTTGTTATTAGTGGGAGGCTGAACTGGCTAAAAATCTTCCACAAGAGAGTGACCCAGCAGCAGAAGGCCAGGTACCTCTGACAGCTTTTCCACAGCTACCAATAGAGCTATTTTCAGAAGCATGACAAGATTTCCCTCTCAGTGTCAATTTGAATATAAAGGAGATAAAATTTTGATTACTGAAATAGATACATGTTTCAATTCTGTCCCTTTAGGCCTCTGTTTTCGTATTTATTTTCTCTTTTATTCCCATGTTTACACGGGTGTGAAGATTTCATAGAAACTAACAGAGTGCAGCTCTGGTTGAAATCAGTGCAAGCCAAAGAGAATCAGCCTGTTTGAAAAATCAGGAGTGATAGATGACAGTCTTAAACCTAATAATTTTAAAGTTCCTTAGAATATTATTCAATGGAAAAATATTATTGCATCTCATTTAGTCAAACAAAGACAGAGAACATGAGATTTTTATTTGTGTAATTCAGTTTAGCACTCTTCAACGTAACTGGTGTCTGAAGAATGTACGCATAATAACTAACAAGGATTACTAATTTCAATGTAGTTGTGATGATTTTAGCTATCTGGAAATAATGTTTATCTTTAATAGGAAAACCTTTGGCATAACTAAGAACAGACTCCAGATTTTTCAGTCATACATTTTAGATATATATTCTGTATGCATGCGTGCACACAAAACAGCACTAGAGAGATGGGCTATTCTTGCTTAGGGTTTAGGAATTCCACTGACCTGGAATTCAGGCTATTATTGGGTTCCATTTCCTGTTTTATTACGGATTTGTTCAACATAAAATTTCGTAACCATCCCCCTAAGTCGTAACTGTTATCTGTTTGTTATCTATATCTCTTTCTCTTTTCTATTTAGATTTGTGAGAGCCTGAAGGACAAGGAAGAAAAGGCATTATTTGTGTGTGTGTGTTTATGCATAACACACAGCACGCAAAACCATGCAGACTCCCCACCTTTGCTAATCAACTCTTTCGAATCTTAAGTATCCACAAGTTGCAGAGAGATTTCTAACTCTGAAAGCTGTTCCTGCAAACTCTTTCTAACCACAGATAATTGTTGTCTTCCCTCTAAATTCTTAAAAACCTCTCCGTACAGCCCTTCTGCAGGTTTCCTTTTAGATTCACACTCTCCGTTAAGGCCTGCCTTGCTCTCTGGTCTAGTGTCTGCTGTCTCAAATGACTACATATTTGTGTCAAATGGTATTTTCTGGCCAGTCTGTATCTTAAATTTTCTTGAAGATATAAATATGCTTAGACTTTATGTTACACCTTTGTCTTGCACAATACATTCTTGTGCTGTACACTCTTTGGGATGGAGGATCCTCAGGCTATTTAGTTTGCTTGGCGTATTGAAAGCCTGATATAAATGATAGGGCTCAGTTCTGCTGCCCAGCCACAGGAATCCATGTTATTAGAATTCCCTGGAGTGTGTGAGACAGCTCTGTGGGGCTGGCAGGCATCATACAGAGGCTTTGAAGAACTCGTATGCCCCTGGAAAGGTGTGTCCCTCTTATTGGAGACCAGCTGGGATAGAATCACAGAGTAGTTTCTGTTGGAAGGGGCCTTAAAGATCACCTAGTCCCAACCCCCCTGCCATGGGCAGGGACACCTCCCACTAGATCAGGTCGCTCAAAGCCCCATCCAGCCTGGCCTTGAACGCTTCCAGGGATGGGGCACCCATAACTTCTCTGGGCAACAATATATATCCAAAGGTTCTCTGGTGGCACTAAGCACTGTTACTCACTTACTGCAAATCATACAAGCAGAAATTTATTAGTTATGTAGCTAACTACAGTTAGAACCCATCTCATGGAAATCATTCCTGAAGGGAGGAAAATGCAAGAAGTCCTTTTCACTTGACCAAATCTGGAAGAAATCTGTCTCAGTTATGCTCAAAGAGAAATGAGCAATGGGAAGTAAAACATCTCCAAAGAGAATTAACACAATAGCAACAGATGTAAAGAGCTGTGTGCCTGGAGCTTAGCAGGAGAAGTAACCACCTTATCGTGAGACTTGGAGTGTTGTTTTGTGGTTTAGGAAAAGCAAGTAGGTATGACCAAAATGACTGTCCTTTGGGAAGATGGAGTCAAAGGGCACATGCTTGAGAGCCACAAATATGAGCTATTCAGAAAACAAACAAAAACCTCTAAATGAAAATGTGCAGGTGACTGAAAAGGTCACCTTGTGAAAAGCACAATGAATGAAGCAAAGGAAGGTGATGAGGTGTGTTTGAACCAGTGGCCTCATCTCCTCTGTAAGTGCACTAGATGAGGAGCAATGTGGGTCAGTAGATCCCACACTGAAGTTGGGATCCTCCACTCTGCATGAGGCCCTGGGACACAGCTGCTCGTTTAATGACTAGTAATGTGGGTGGGTAATGTGTTCAAAATGTGTTGGGTTTCTAAACCTGCACTATTTAAACAGTGCAGAATGGCAAGGCTTTGAAACAAATCTTAACATTTTATAAGCTGTGTAGCTGCCTGAAAAAAGGAAGCAAATATTCACTCAAAAATAGGAGACCACCTACCTAAAACGTAACCCTGCAAGTAAGACAAGAATTTCTTCAAGAAACTCAAATGCAAACAGTGAGTCACGCTTTTTCTTCTATAAATTTTTGTGTAGTAAGTTTCTATTGAAAGTCATTTGGTTTCAGAAAGGTATGGACCTGATTTTTTGCTTTCTCGTACTAACTCCTGTTAGTATGAAGTAGGTAGGTTACTCATTCAAGGACTTAGGCGTTCAAGAACTTATCATCCTCCATCTTCCTGTCAGATGAAAGCTTCTAGGCTGATGTTGTGCTCTCTTATGCTAGCTCTAGGCAGCGGTGCCACTTGTTTTCCTATAAACTCTTTCCATGTTTGTGTGAAAGCTGAAGGCTCTGCTGAAATCAGACATCCTTTTCAAACCAAGTTTTATAGAAGTAACACAAACTGGGTTCCACTCAGACCTACCAGGCCTGCTCTAGTATGCTTCCTTTTCAGTGTGCTAATGGGGTTTCTTTACTCCAACTTTTATCTTTTTTTTTTCTTCTTTTTTCTTTCCCCCACCCCCAGTTCTCAGTCAGTTATGACAATTTTGATGAGTCTCATTTTGTTATGTGTGGTCACTTATCTGTTGCAACTCACTTACTGGCTTCCACATGTTGCTAAAATGTGTTTGGAAGAGGGGATTAAGTTACTGTTTCTAGCTGTGAGTTTGTTTGGTCACTTGGACACGTTCACTGGGATGTGAGATCCTAGAGTCCATACAGAGCCTTCCAACTGCAGATTTTCTATTTTCTTTTCTCACTGTGGGGGACCTCACACAGGCTTCCCCTGTGAGCCCTGTTGCAAGGAAATGCATGTAGCATCACAGCTTTACTAGAACTAAGTGAAATCTCTTCAACCCAGCTTCTGATATTTGCTGCCTTTGGGATATTACTTGAGGTGCCTCCCCACAGAGGTAAAAAAGAAACAGGGATCATGAAAGGTCTCTCAAAAACCCTTAATGCAGGAAACCTTTCTTGAATAATTGCTGTCAAAATTGGTTCAGTGAGTGAATCCCATCCTTACTTTTGTTTGAGTTAAAACTGGGAAATCAGGAATTCAAATAGGATGTTTAGCCATGAGTGATCAAAAAACTCCAGCTTCCAGTTTTCTTATTTTTTAATGGATGTTCCCTATTAGAATTATTTCCTACTAATTACAGTTCTACTTTGAGAATGTAGGTGTTGTAAGCATTGACTAGCTCATGTTTTAGTCAAATCTGTTTCCTTGTGAATGTTGTGACTGATTTAGATTCTACTCTTCTTCATCAGCTTTTTGCTGGTGCCTTCATATGACCAGTTTTTGTACTTGAGCTTGTTTGGGGAAGATGACTTTTCTTGTGATTCTTAGCAGTTCATAAAAATAAACAACATGCAGTGAGTTTGTTTTTGCACAAACAGGGATATTTACATTACAAGGTTTTGTATAATTGGCTTTGGGGACAGCTTTGGGAGTGAAGAGTTAAGGCAGAGATGAAGAATCTGTTTAATCTGCTTGATTATTTCAAGACAAGTAAATACACCTAAGGAGCACAGAAAAG
Source organism: Rhinoptilus africanus (assembly GCA_013400135.1). Taxonomy (NCBI): domain Eukaryota; kingdom Metazoa; phylum Chordata; class Aves; order Charadriiformes; family Glareolidae; genus Rhinoptilus; species Rhinoptilus africanus. The sequence continues at coordinate 251,600 of VXBO01001858.1, read as the reverse complement.
AGAAGACGACTCTTTGGTCCCCTCTCCCAGTGGTGTTTCCCATGGATTATGCACTATGCTTTAAGTATCAGCAGTGTGGCCAGATGCTGCAATAGGAGAACCACCTTCATGGACCAGCGTAGCATTATGCACAACATGAAGTCATGTGGGTTTGTCCTTTCTAGCCTGTTTCAAATAGAATGCTCTTCTGGGTTTTCTACAGTTGTGTTCTTCCAAAGCCCTTGGAAGACACATTAATTTCTTTTGCATGACGTTGCATGAGATTGAACTCAACGGTTTCCCAAGACCTCTGGTAGTGGAATTATGACATTAAAAAAAACAACAAGAGAAGCTACTGTTTTCTTTACAAATGTTGTATATGATACAGCAATAAAGGGGTGCTAATGAAATGGAAACCAGTGAATTCAGTCTCTGCTCTTGAGTGGTAAAGTGTCTGCGTATTTATAGTAGTATTTTATCTGAAGAGCTGGGTATGATTTGACAGAATATGCAGTGGCTTCCTGAAACCGCTGGGCACCCAAGTAACTTTCACATCTAGGACCGTGCGTGTACAGGCAATTACTTGTGTGAATGCGCAGAGGAAAACAGAATGTAATGTCTGCTAGGCAGCCAGTAAACTTGAATTATATCTTTCTGTTTCCCTCAGCCAGGAAGTCACCCAGCTATTTTTAAATCTGTATCCATGAACTTAGTCAGACATAAGGCTCTTTCTTGAGGAAAAAAAGGGACAGGAAAAGATGTAAAATATCTTGAAATTTCCTACCCGTGTTTATCTCTTGCTGCCTCTCTCTCTCTGTCAGAGGTTTTACAGGTTTTTCCAGCCTAAAGGCAAGAGTCCAGGAGTTCTTTCCAGAAGTCCTGCATTTTAAAGGGGTCCCTATGTAACAAGTAGGCAATCAGTGAGTCTTTCACTCAAGTGTTTTTACCACTGATGTGTGGTCCATCTCTTGGCAAGTTCCTAGGAAGTTTGTTAATATTTAGATACTAGAGGATGGTGATGACAGTCAGATGACTGCAGTTTGTCACTAGAGTTGTCACTACTCTCTGGAGCACTAGACTGTGAGGAAACATGGATGTATGAACTATTCTCCGTCAGCTGCACTTTACAGATGGAAAAATTAAGATTTAAAGATTTGATTTCTTAAAGGTTTCACATGGAATCCACTTCTGGGTTTCCTTCTGTTTATTGCTGTAAAAGAAAGCTGAACAAGTTAGTTAAATCCCTGGGCTTTCATTTGGGCAGTCTAGGTTCGTTTTCTAGCACTAGTACAGCTATAAGGTGGGATTTCGAACAAGTTACTCAAAACTTGATCATACAGTAGTAACTATGTTTAACATTTATATTTTAAGGTAGGGTCTTTAACTTGTACAGCACATAACACGAATGAAAGTCTGTCTTCAGGAACTACCTGCAATTATAGAAAAAGCAATTGTAAAAGGAAAATCATTCCCTATGGTATCTGATATCCTGTTACTGTATGTAAGCAATATCTTTGTAGCAAACGGCCATGCGCTAATGAAGAGGAACAGCAAAAAGATATGGAAGGGCCACGTGAAAGCAGGAGAGGAAAGAGGCAGAAAAGAAGAGTCAGAGAAAAAGACAATAGATAAAAATCTGTGCTGGTCAGTAAGTCTTTGATGTTCTTGTCTCTAATACTGGAGTTTAAGTTTCTTTACATTCATATGACTGATGCCCAGGGTGGAAGACATCGCATCCTCTGCTTTGTGTGGTCAGAAGGCCCCTGCTCTGCTCTCTGCATCAGTTTACATTCCTATCACTGCAAAAACATTGCTTGTTTTCTGAGAACAAGCAGGGGACATCATCATTGTTATGTTCATGAGAGGTTCAAATTTGCATTAACCACCCTTATATCTAGTGATTGGTGGACACTTTGGGTGTAAAACCCGGAATCATATATATGACTGTCCATTTCTTTAACTGTTTGCTTTTTCTTTAAAAAAAAAAAAAACAAAACAGCCCACCAAAACCTAACCAAAAACCAAAATCAAAACTAGAGGAATTCCCACGACTTCTGTAGGCGTTTACCTATATCTCTGTCACAGTACTGCCATTCACATGGGAAGAGTTTAAACTGTACAAACTCTTTCCAGCACCCCGGAGACTCTATTTTTAGTGATAGCTTGAATCCTCTGCATCCTTTCTCATCATTTACTGAATGGATTGTGGAGAACAAGGGTCTGGGAAGTTCCTGGATCCTCTCAGAACTTAAGGAGTGCTTGCCAATGTCAAAAGCAACAGCCCTACTTGGTAGATGCTTCTGCTTTACCACATTGTCATCATTCTCCTGTGCCAGGCTTTCACCCTCTGGCATCTGGAATAGGGAAAACACCCCATTAACAGCTCGCTTGGAGAGAGATGTGAAACCACTCTCTCCCCAGTCCCCATATTCCAATGACTGGCTGCAAATCTGTAAATCTGAATTATGCTATACAGTATTACACTATCAGGTGTGACAAGGGAATCATTTGGCTCCCAGAAGAATAGTTCTTTTAGCATAGCAGTGATCCCAGAACCTCAAGAAAAAAAAAAATCCATAGATCTTTTAAAATGTGCTTATTAGAAATGGTTAGAGAGTCTGAAATGTGCTAAAGTTAAAATAACGAACACTAAGGAATTTTCTGGTGAAACACGTTACATCAGAAAATTCCAGCTTGTGGAAACAGAAGCTGTCTGTGAGAAAAATGCAGTTCAGCTTTCTCTTAATGAGATTTTTTTTTTAAAGAAGAACTTTAGAATTGTTCAAATACCTTTCTGACCTTTCTGGAAGCAAATGAATACTTTTTTCAGAAACCTTTTTATTATGAAATTTTAAGGTATACTGTTTCTTAAAAATTCTCATGATCTGAATTTTTGTTCTGATTTAGGAAGTAAAAGTATTCAAAATATTGAAAAACTTTTATGGAGTGACAAAACAAATTCAACACAGTTGTTTTGAAGGTCCAAGCTTGGATCCAGATCATCTGATGAGTTAAAAAAAGTTTTCCTTTCAAGCAGGCTGAGTTATCGTGTCACATTTCTTTATACGTATTTAATAACTCTATTAAATATTTTAAATGAAAAATAATGAATTCTAATAAATATCTTCATTTTAGTGTTGATAATTTCCTACCAGAAGCATAGAGAAGTTGCTTGCCATCAAATAACAGTTATTAGTAGCTGTGGCAGGATGAGCCATAGGCTCATTTTGCAGTTTTATTAAGGATTACTGTCTAGGCATTCAATGACTTAAATATCGGTACTAAATGAGTGATCATAGTTTAATAGCAATGCATGTTTGTGCTAGAGGTCAAACTCCCTAAAATCTGGCAAATAACTTAGGCTAGTCATGGGATACGTGCTGTCACGTATCATTGTAGAATTTCTGTTTTGGTCTGGATTTGGAATCATTTATGAGTAGCTCAGTAGCTGAATAAATCCAGGACATCTGAGGTGTTCTCAGTATTGTTTATCTGGCCAGATATAACTGAAAAATATGTACTTGTTAAGGAAATGAAGTATGTTTCATATGTTTCAGTGCTTAGTGTAGTGTATATTTGAAAAAATAAGTCTTTTGCCTTCCCATGTGATGAGGGCCATCAGAACCAGTACAGCATTGGAAAATTGGTTGATGTTTCTGTTTAGGAAGCAAAGTAAATAAAACAAAATCCCTGGAGTTCCTACCTCTGCCATGTTCTCTTGGAAGGCCCCTAATTGGACAGAGGTGCCCTCTGTCCATGCACAGAGCCCGGCGATCAAACACACATGGGGAATTAATTCCTGCAGACTTTATAGCCACCTCTGCACAATAACAATAAATAATGAAATAAATGCAGAGTGCTTTTGCTGGTTGGTTCTCAAAGCAGTCTACAGACCACTTAAACAGTAGTGCATTGATTTTTCTCACCCTTGGAATACAGCGATCCTGTGTCAAAAAATGGCTGCCACTTAAAAGCACATTGCAAAATTACACAGCGTTTAGGAATTAAACAGGAATTAAAACTTACAGTAAAACCTACAGGGCATTTTTAAGGATACAAAATATAAGAGTTATATGGATTATGCCTGTCTTTTTTGATGTATGTCTGTCATTGCTGTTTGACTTCAGAGCCAGAAATCTGCAGAAAATGTCTATATTATCAATCCTTACTCAAGGAACTTCTCTTGCTCTGCCATGATTACCTTCCTTTTTTAGTTCTAGTGCTGAACTTCTTACACTGTGCATACCTGCAGTCTTATCAACAGCAATAGTTGAACTTGACCAAAGCTGGAGAAGCGATTGTAGTGGTTTTGGCCAGATCTGTTAATTTTGTCGATCTAGTTGGATATCAGTAGCAAAGAAACAGAGGATGGGAACTCCAAATACTCCAGAAAAGAGCCCAATCCCCAGCTGTGCTCAAACATCTTGCACTGAAGTCGGTGCTTTTGATACCTAAGCTAGGCTGATGGAAGTGGGTCTGGGCATAACCGTGCTTGAGAGCACACTGGGCAACCTGTCTTTTGTAAGGTAGTTTTCAATATGTGTTACAGATGGCTTTGAACTCCTTTACAGATGTTACCTCAAGCTGTCAGCCCTTTTCTGGGAGCTTGGAGCTACCACCTAAAGGGCCTTATTCAGAATGTCTTCTTTGATCCAAATGTATTTGCTTGCATTTGCTCAGATTAAATGCAGGTGATTTTTACTTGGAAATCCTGGTATCTTTTGGTTCTTCCACATCTATCTTAATATTCCTTTTCAGTGAGGTCAGAGATGCAGCTATAATTTCTTTAGGTTTTATTTCTCTTTTTCATGTGTGTATGTGTGTGCATACCTATCCCAATTATTCAGTTTATACAAAGATTTCCTGTTTTGTTTTTCAAAATTCTTGTGCTAATAGTAACTAGTAACTTTTGCTAAGCTCTCTAAAATCCTGCATTAGAAATTTGAATTTGAGTTTTTTATGGTTTCCAGTACTGAGCTGCCTCATACCACCATGTTCTCCATTGGCTCCTTCCTTATTTATAAGAAACTGATGGAAAAAGATTAACAAACTTTACCGTCTTTTTTTTTTTTTTTTTAAGAATTAAGGGGAAGAGTGTCAAAGACTGAGCAGTCTTTCTATTTTTTTCCCCCTGCTCATATTTTCAGAGCCCTGAAAGAATATCCTCGATAATGGAAGTTCTATCATTGAATGTTCAGAAGTAATACACTTTAGACTCTTACCTCAGATAAAAGTGCAAGATATTATTGATTTCAATTACTAGCAGTTTAAAGATGTAGAGTTTGGGTGGGTTTTCTTTTTTTTTTCATGGTAAGCTCTAATGACACACTGTTAGAGGAACTACTGTGTGTTCAGTAGTGAGGAATGAAGCTCTAAAGGTCTGGAAGTTTGGAAAAGTTCAGATGCCTGAAAATGCTTGGATTCCTCTCAAATTTTTTTCTTCGCTGTATAAATCTACCACCCAGCTGTCATCCTCTGAGGAATTAGCAAAAAAGCGTATTTATAAGACAAATCGTTTGGCTGATGGAGAGAAATATGTTAGCAATATTTTTTTGATTCACATTTGAAGGTAGAATATTTCTTCCATTGCAGTCAGAAGTCAGGGCTGCGTGTAGGTTCTTTCCAGCAAACTTACAAAAGCCTTTTTCTTTCTGCAGGCGTTTAGCCACACCACTGCGGGCTGTGATCTTGTCAGTTCTCATAAGCTACTAACACCAACGGTAACAAAATACTTTCCCTAGTTATAGGATGTACGTTTGCATGAATTGGTTTGGTTCATCTCATATATGAAGTGTCGGATCTCTCTCTCTCTTTTTTTTTTTTTTTTTTTTTTTAAGACTGGAAGAATTTTGCGCGGTTTTCTCACTGTTAAAAGCCAGTCAGGCGAGGAGAAGCCATTTCTTATAACTGGCAAAAACCTGTTGGGCACAGACGTAGCCTGGAGGGCTGGTAGCACCTTTCTCTGTGGCTGTTCTGGTGAGTCAAGCTGAGTAAATCAGACAGGATCAGTCCCAAAGCATGTAAATGAGCTGGTAATTCCCCGTACAAGATTTTGCATCTTCTGCAACGCAACCCGGCGTCTGGGGTAATAACTCCAGAAAAGACAAGCTAAATGAGCACTCTCCCTCCTTTCCTATATAAGCAATTATCATTCAGGTGGATTTAAAAGGGCTTTACAGCCCAGCTCGTTTATACAATGTGTTAATGTGTATTACTTCTCCTGCCACTGAAAGCCAGCCACTGGCGGAGTGAAACATGGCATCAGTTCAACAGCGCGTAGCAGCAAACGGCAGCATGGCAGGCACTGACCACAGCAAACATCTCCAGCTGAAACAGCCCGGAGAGTGGCAGGAGTATTCAGATAGGACCTGCAACTTGAGGCAACTTGTGGAAAAAAACTCCCTGGGGTTGTGAGTGATCAGGGATGGGGACGAGCTTGATCCTGAGCCACGTTTAGATGTTGGCACCGCTAATGCTGCAGCACTCCCTGGCACTGTAGCATGGAGACGTATCGTTGTTGACTCAAAAGGGAAAGAAGCTTTTGGATATGTTGTCAGCACTACTAAGAGCAGCCTTGGAGTTTTCTCCTCTTGAATAGACCCCACAGACATAAGTAGAGCTCAAAATCTGAGTTCCTCCGACAACTCTATTTTCATTTTGTATTATGTCAATTGGTAATACTTCTTTGAATAGGTAGTTATTAGAGAGAGAGATGCATTTGCTGCTCTGCAGCAATAGGTCTCTCTTCCTGTAAAAGCAAAGCATTATGAATGCAAAAGACTTTTCTTGCTAACACCGTTGAGAGGATGGAAGTTCTGGTGGGAAAACTTCCAAGTGAAACTTTGGCTTCACGCAGCTGGAGTGGCACAGTCTCCATACTAACAGCCCCTTTTTTTTTTTTTTCACCCCTGTCCCCCCCTGTTTTTTTTTAAACCACAAACTTCCCCGTGTCACAGCTCTGTGCAAATATTTCCCATATGTCAGCTGGCTGATCCAGTAATCACTTAGAGCTGGAGTGTAAATTACACAAGCGGCAGCACGCACACAAATATCTGACTTGTACGGTTCTGTAATTCGGTGAGATTTAACTAGGGTGAATTGAACTGTTTTTAAATTAAAACCTATCTTTTAATAGCTGTATAGATTCAGCGCTAGAAGGGCTATTATTCTGTCTCCCACTTCACTCCTAGCCAATGTAGAATGTCTCGCTTGCGTTTTAATGGTGCCTCTCTCGCTGTTTGCTTTCTCCATTTACTTTCATTTCTATCCAGCATGCGGTCGTTACGCCATGAACTAGATTCTTTGGGTAGAAACTATCTTTTTTAGAACATCTAGAATGTGCATGGCATTTTGTAAACAAATTCATTAATAGCGTATGCTATTATTTATTTTGTATTTGTGATACTGCTCTTGAGCAGTTGACTGTAATGTTTCAGACAGGGTAATAGCCCGAGAGTATTTTGATTTTAGGGAATTCTGGGAGGCTTTAAATTAATCTTTTCCTTCAAGGTGGTAGGAGCTCACTCCTCAGCGCAGCGCTGGCTGAGTATACACCGGTGTTCACGGGGGGCAGAAGAAATATAATGGTGCGGGGGACTTGGATTTTGGAGACTTTTTAAAAAGAAAAGCTTTTCAGAAAAGAATGCTGTGAACAGCCGTGGCTGCAGGTTTCCCTCTCGGCTCCTGTGCACGTGTCTCTGTACGCAGGGTTGCTCTGGCCCCACACAGCGAGGGGGCTGTGGGAGGCTGAGGGGCAGGCGGTGGGCTGGGGGAGACGGGGGCTGGCTCCGAGCGGTGCAGGGCTGGAGGAGCCCCCGCTCCAAACTTCACAATGGGTCGGAGCAAGAGCTGTTACGGATGGAGTTACCTTCTCCCATCTCATCACCACTTTTAGTGTTATACCCTTCACCCACAAAGATCTAAAAGTATCTTTGCGGCCACTTCTACTGACCAGTCTTTGCACTGGCTGTAGAAGTTCCCATGCAAACCTTCCACTTGTCACCTTTCCTTCTTGCTTTCCTTTCCTATTTTTCCTATATTCCTTGATTTCCTGTTTTTCTTGAATTTCATCACTTTCAATTGCTTTTATTTTGTCCTACTTTGCCGCCTTTTTAAAATTTCTTTTTCTCCTACCCCCCTCTGTTATTCCCCAGCATTTTTTCTTGTAGTGCAGTTGCAGGGATGGACATTGAATACTGTGGAAAAATAGAATAAAAATGGTTTCTACAATGGAGATTTATGAGACTTATTGTCCTTTCTCCCTAGCTCATGTTCATCCTCTCTTTCACAGTTCTATTGATAGTAAAAGCATATATTTTTTCACTGAACAATACTGTGAATGAATGTAGCCTAGAATATGTCATGAGCAGGTTCAGTCACAAGGACTGAAGCACTTGTTGGGTTACAGCTGACAATAAAGAGGCTGTAAATTTGACATTTGAGTTGTATTGCTTAGCTGCCTTTTTATGAGTCTTTCTTTTCTTCTTTCCTTCTTTTTCTTTTTTTTTTTTTTGTTTGTTTTGTTTTGTTTCTGGAAGTAAAAGAGCTGTAAGCTCTCTTCCATGGCTTTGGACAATATTTTTACCTAATTATGTAAAAGAATCTGTCATTAAAGGTAGGCTCTAGCCTCATCCTCAAGATTTAGGAGGAAAAAGTCCAAACCCAAGAAGCAACTAGGTAGAATTTCCACATTATCAGTCACATTTGATATGAATTGGCTCAGCATGTCCCCGACAAGAACACCCATCAATGTGGACCTCTACGTGACATGAATTTTCGAGTAAGTATGAGATACCTGCAACTTTTGCTCCTCTGTGTGGCTTCCACAATCCAAAGAGTTAATGGAATTGGCTTAGATAAGGATCACCTAAACCAAGCTGGCTTATACCAGTAGACAAGGCTTGTTCTGTGATTTCCCAGAAAGATTTCTGAGTGATCCTTGAGCTTCTTTGGGGATGAGTCTGATTTCTGGGGAGATTTAAATTGTGGGAAGTGCTGTGTGATTTTCCTTGGATAGAGAGAGGAACCCTCACAGAGAACAGTAGTCGTTGATCATGCATGAAGGTGCAAACCGCATCTCCCTGCACCTGCTGGAATAAAAGTGGTCTTAGATCTTCTTTTTAAAAATTCCTTTTAATGTCTCTGTACCAATGCTGTAGAAATCACGTAGGAAAATGAAACTCTTCTTGCTTCCATTTGCAAAGGGAAGAAGTAGAGCAATTCTTTACCATACTTTGTATAACCGAGAATTATTTACTATAGCAATTATTTCTGGGAGTTCACAGTAGGTTTTTTTTTCTGGCAAAAACCTGCAGAGATAAAAATGGCTCTTGCCACACTGGTACAGTGGCAACCACTGCAAAGCAAAGTGCTCCCCTGAGATGTGAAACTCAGCAGTTTCCCACTGAGTGCTGGACCAGCTGTGGAAGGAGGAGGAATAAAAGGTGATATGAGTTAGATTTATGCTGATGTATGAGGTGAGTGTAGATTTTTTTGCTTAGAAGCTGCTAGAAGGTCATGGTATTTTACCAACTGAGATTTATACATTTGAAAATGAACCTCCAAATGGGAATGTTTCCAAAGTCTAATAAAGCAGAGCTATGCTCATACACTGACCTTGGCAAGCCTGCAGGTAAGTTCCACAACTTCTACCACCTTATAAACACTAAGATGGGTTATATAGAAAAAACTATAGAGGCTCTATTTAGAGACTTATGGTAGCAAGTAGGCAGAAAAACTTCAAAACCACCAACTTAATTTATTGAAGGTCTCAACAGGAATATATAGGAAAAAATTCTGTCTTCCACTGCAAATATTCCCCCAGCAACCCAATCTACCCGCCAAGAGTACCCAGAATTTAAGGCAGGGGGTGAGGGAACCACGTTAAACCTATTCAGTAATACCACTAAACAAAACTCGAAGGATGAACATGAACCTGAATCTGTATTTTACCTGATTAGCTCAGCAAGAAAGCAAATGGCTGAGAGGTTTTTCAAGCTGTACTTTACCATTTATGTAATTGTATATTATGGGTGTAGAGAACACCCACTGGGACTTATGCACATTTTTAAAGATTTCCAGCCTGTCTCTGAATTTCATAAAGATTTCTGAAAGTTCTTTTTGTGGATCCAAGTTGGGAAAACACAAGTGAGATGAAGAAGCTGTTCCTAGTTCCAACTAAAATGCAGGTAATGCCATTTTAGGGTTCAGGATCTCTGCTTCCAAGGAGGCAGATCTGCAACACAGGCCAGAAGTGGAGCCTGGACCACTCCAGGGCAAAAATTAGAGCAGTTTCAGGAAACAGCCACTCCCACCAGCATCCTCCCAGCTTGGTGCAGCAGGGCACCGTGGCTCTGCCTGTGCTGGCTCGCTGCCACTCCTGAACTCTAGGAATTTCTAGAGGCCAATTTATGTTGCCTTTGCTATATTGGAGCAGCATAAAGAGGTCCCGGTGAGTGATGGAATTATTTACCTGTATAATTCCAGAAAGTGACAGGAATCACTGTCCTCACGCCCATTTGTAATAATTTTATATTAAACCATCATTAGGTTCTTCATTAAATCATTTTTAAAAGTGTATTTTTTTTCTTGCATCGCCTTTCCAGGATCAGAAGAAAGCCAAATAATATTTTACAGTAGTCAGACAAAAATGGTGTTTTAAATTTTAGTCTATCTTGTGATATGTTGTGTTTTCAGACTTTGTAAAGCCAAGATGTACCTATGCGTCTGATATATTTCAATGTGAAAAAGTACTAAAGGGGACTTTTCTAAATAGCTAGGTACTAGTAATGGTCTATTGTGTTTGCGTGCAGCCTTCTGCTCTAATAAACCTGAAGAGCCACCCTCTTCATGGCCTTTCACTGTTCTGTTTGCCCCAGAGATGTATAATATTTTAGCATGAATAAGAGGTAGAGTGCACAATATGATATGAATAAGCATGTGTGCTCTTTGGATCTGCCAAAGTGTTCTGCTTTAGCAGAGTTGCTGAAGGGATGGGATTATGAACATGGTCCCAACTGCAGGAATTTTTGTTACATTATATAACTACCATAATTTTTTTCCTAATTTTTCCTTCTTGTTTTTCTAAAAGTTATTTTGTTATGTTTTTAACTTAGTAAAAGGTACAAGAGATTGCTGTTCAGTTTAGAAGTCTATCTTGTGTAGCTCTGAAAAAACGGTTCATACTTTAGGGCTGGGTTTAGGTTTTAGGAGTATATTCCACTATGCAAAACTGATTTGAGTTGTGGAGTCTTGCCAGTGCTACTCATAAAGTGGACTCTCACCTAACATAAACTTTTTAGGGCTTATCCTACATCTGCAGTTTGCCATTTGTGGAACACACAGCCCATGTGCTGGGGGATGTATGGAACTCCCAGCTGGTTTCATTAATGTAGGTTTCCAGTTGTGTGTTGGAGATCTCCTTTTGTCCATGTTGAGCAATTTTTTTGCAATGATTTTGGCTCTTCCAGCAGCAAGTCTTTGAAATGGTGGAATTTATACTTGATTTTATGAATAGGAAAAAAAAGTGCATAATTTTTTTCCAAGATTAGTGTTATTGCTCTTGTAAAGGAAGCATCATTCACCAGATATTAATCCCTCTCCTCTGGTTAGAAGGACTGGTCTTCCAGTTCCATGAAGCAGTTTCTGGCACAGCAAATAGGAACATTTTGCATTTAAATATAATTGCTTTCTCATGAAAACAGGGAATAGTATCAAAGAGTTGTGCCTGCGGTCTGTACTTTTTAACAGAAAAGACTGAACCTTGCCTCTGTTTTGGTGTGTGTGGTTTTTTGGGTTTTTGTTTTGTTTTGTTTTTTGTTGTTGTTGGGGGTTTTGGGTGGTTTTTTCTTTTTTTTTTTTCCTATTTAATTTAATTACGTAACATTTAAGTAATACAGCCAACTTTGAGTAGAAGATCTTACTTTATTCCAATGCTCATTTGAGTCTTGCTGACTGTATTGGCTTTGTATTTTGGGGCTCAGACCTGCACTCAGACCCAAATTTGTCTTCTGTCCAAACTGTGTGAATGTAAGCCCATAAATTGTTGTGGCCTTAAGTAAGCCTCAGTGCATGCCAGATGAGGCATCCTGGGAGTGTGATATGTATCAGTACAGATCTGAGTTTGTCCCTCTCCAGAGAGAGGACCTGCCAGTGCATTGCAATCACAGCTTTCCTGTGGTACTCTGGTATGGTTCATGTCAGGCAGATAAAGTGAATGCAGGGTCCTTCTCAAAGAATACCAGGGAGGTAAGTTGGATATTTAGGCAATGTCCGCCAAGGCTGAGGAAGCATTGCCCTGAACAACAGCTTGGCAATTTGCATACTTAAAGACAGATCAGGTTGTCTTTCAGGCTTTAGCGTATTTTTATATACATGCCTTCCTAATCTGCAACACAAGCAAAACCTTTATACCAGCAGGACTCTGAAATGGAGAGAAGAATGAACTGAAGGCTATAATGCTATGTCTGTTAGTCTGGTAATTTCTGCTTCCTCTTTGCTATACTTCCCTGCTCCAACCCCCCCACCCCCCCCGGAACTGGATGTAGAAAAGCCCAGTTTTTGTCTTTCCCTATATTTTGACATTATTTTGTCTCACTATTGCCTCATTATTGATGTGTAAGAGTATTTGCACATTATTTCCTCTCACTTCCACAAAATCCGTAATTCTTGACTTGTACAGGATTTTATACATCCGCTCTTATATTCTCTTTTAAAGTATTTAAAACTGTGAGACCTAGTGTATTGTCAACAATTGATTTTGTAGGTCAGTTTGAATTTACTCTTAGCATACACATACAAAGGGGCAGCAGCTTTGAACTGCTTGTCTCACTATATCAGGACAACACAGAACCACGTATACTAACCTTTTTGAAGATAACTTCCACTGTAGACATCCACAGCGATTGAATAAACAAACCCCACATCATTAGACTGAACATCTGGGGCCTTGAAGGTAACCCTTCCACACGAGATGTCATACTTCCCATCAGTTTTCTCACTTTTCTTCCTGATACAGTACCAAATCTTTAGACATTGTTGAATATACTGTCTATGGAAATACAGTTTTACCGTGGGAGACTGGAGATCAGGGAGAGTTCTACACTCTTCAGAAGGGTGCATCTACATTAGTGATGTGGAAGAGTGCTTTTAGTGCAGAGGGCTGCTCTCCTGAAGGTAGTGTGTGTAATGAGAGTTGTGCTATGAACTGAAACTCAACAGTCTGTGATGGGACAGCATACCATGTCTTATATTGCTTGTATTATACCTGCAGAAGTCATATACAGATTGAACTTTTTAAACACAAAGTTTATAAATCATAGTGAGAGCTAATTAATTCACTATCAATAATTACAACCACCGAGAGTCCGTACTGAAAAGCTGGTGTTCGTGCTTGTGAATGAAGTATAGGATCTCTTGGTGAAGCCATTTGACAATCTGCAACACTACTTTCTTGGGAGTAAAAAATTATTTTTCCCATTTTCATATATCTGCAATGTCACATCTGACAAAATAGTTTTTTTAGAAATTAGAAAGAAGACATTTGAGGTGGGCATGGGGTGCTTTGTGACAAAAACTCATGGGGCACGTTGAAGCTGTGGATGTGTCAGAAAGTTCAGACCCCTAACTGGGAAGCTGCTACTCAAACTTTACAGTGAGGATCTTTTTCCCTGTCCTGACCCCTCTCCCCAAGTCAGGCATTTGGCTTTGTAGCACATTGGTCAGTTCTTCAGCCAGCATTTCCTTGAACATTTATAGCTCCACTTTAAAGGTGGAATTCTCATCCTGAAGATGATAATCCCTCATCATGTAAAATGACCATGGTGTAATAAGATCTTCTTGCAGGGTGCAAATGTGTTATTAGGTGTCAGTCTGCAGGCTTGGGTCATCCACCAGCTGTTATTCTGCACAGGTTGTATTTTTTTGCAACATTTGGTGGAACATTTCAGGACTGTGGGATTATCTGAACCAGATGTGAAAAGCCATCTCCCTGACACAAGTGTGCAATTAGTCATAAGTGATTACCCATGACCTCTTATGTGCAAGGGGAGGGAAACTTAGGGTTAACTGCTGTCTGCACCTTAACTGAAGAGGGCTATAAAAGTTCCTGTTTTTTACTTCTCAGACTTCAGCCATTTTTCTGATTGTCCTTGCTTTTGAGAATTTTCAGGGAAATGTAAACCAGGAGAAACCTAGAAATCTGAGTCCCACTTGGAAAACTATAACAGAAAGTCGTTGAGGAAAAGACACGAGTCCTAGATTTTCTGCACCTTTCTCTGTTGTTTGCAGTTACAAAGTCAGTGTAATATCTCAGCTTCTCGTGGATGACGGGGCTGGACCTACTGGCCTAAGGGCAAGAAACAAATTAAGGACCTACCTCTGGATAGATAACCCTTCTCTTTTGTATGGAGTAGGACTTCATTTTGAGTTACCTCTCCTGCCAACAGCTCCAGTAACACGACAAAGGGAGAGATACAAGACTCTCACAAGGCTTTACCTGTCAGCATCAACACTTAATTCCTTCTGGAAACCGATAAGCAGTCAGAGCAGTTCCTAGACCACTGCTCAAATACCATTTCTAAGAGCTAACAGCCCAGCTCAGTTTCTGGGTAGATCCAAGTGGCAGCTCTGTCCCTGGGTATCCGCAGAGCTCCTAATACATTGAGCTTCCTTTATCTGCTGAGATGTATGTTTGCTGATGTAGATGAATAGGTGATTTTATAAAAATGTGGAAACCTTTGTAGAAATCCAGTTAGATAGCTGTGATGGCATTGAGAACTGTGTGAAGCCTTTTATTATTTAGAACCAAATGTAAATCTCAAATGCTTTTGGCAAGCTATGTGTTAGCCTGTGTTCTTTAGTTGATTAATGATTTCCCTTTGTAGGACTGCAGTTCATCTTTACCTCTCTAGTGTGATTTTCACACCTGCTTTCCCTCAGTTATGGCTGTAGGCTATAAATTGGTCAGGGGTCTACATTTATTTATGAAAGAAAGGGCCACAGCTCAGACACAGTAAAAGAAAAAAAAAAGGTAACTGGTGTTACATGGACTTTGAGCAGCAGGTGGAGATATAGGCCCCCACAGGTTGCAAGCTGTTGTCACAGAAGGTAGTAGTCAGTCAAAGATGACTAAATCGAATTGTCCTCCAGCTACTGTCTTCTCTTCAGCCAAAGCTGCCACAGATTTATCAATAGTCAGCCTTACTTGTTAGTTCCTGTCTGTCTCTCTAACACAGCTAATCAACAGCTAAAGCAGACTTGTCTGCTTTCTGAAGACATTGCATGGAAGCAGAGCTGCTCCCTGACCCTTTCAGGAGACCTATTGCCAAGGAGCCCAGGATAAAGCACGTCTCACATGAGATCCTCAACAGTCAGCACAATTGCCCACGACTGGCTTTGGAAAAGAAACAGACCTTCACAATTTTGCTGTGGTTGGTAACCTACCTAACAGCTGGAGCACTAGACTTTCACCCGCAGCCATGAGGAGAGGTGCCAACAGACCATATCATATCTCCTACCCTATTCAAGTCAATAGCACATGGATAATTAGGGCCTGTGAGGGTTGTCTCATCACAGCTACTTTTGTGGACAGTGGAAATTTGGATTGTCTGAATGAAGTGATGGTTTCTCAAGCATAGTGACTTTACGGGAAACCAAGAGCCTGCCTTCCCTCAGTGAGGTATTTAAAAGCTTTACCAGCCTACCTCTTCTCCTTCTCCACCCATCAGAGTGGAGTATAAACCACAGCTTGGCCAGTGAAGTCTTCCAGACAGTTTTTGGTTCCCAGTGCTGGCCAGGCTCAGACAAAGAATCTTTGGCATTTGTTCCCTGGAGAAATTTTCCTTCCCTTCAACAGTGGTCAGTTCTTTCCAAATCTGCATGATTTTAAGTAAGAAGAAACATCTCAGTTTAGACTTAAGCCTTTCATCATCTTTCTTGGGGGTTTTTTCCCCCCTCAAGCGCTTACAATCATGGCTGGGCTGCATAAAACACATTTACTTCTGAGTTTTCAAGCACTGCCTGCACTGTAAAATTTAATTGACATCAAGGGAAGAATATTTGTTGGTCAAACAACAATTTTTCAAGATTTATAGTTTCTATCACTCTTGGTTATGACCTTACCTTCCATCCCAGCCACCCCTCTCAGCATGCAGCTGAATTTTTCCAGTTTCATGGTACACTTGAACTTCTTCAGAATTCAGTATTCATACCGAGTCCTGACAAAGCGTTGAGTGTTCGCCCGAATGTTCAGATAAATATTAGACCCTAGCATTGCCCTCCAGATGGAGAAAAAAAATCAAAACAACCTTTGGAGGTAAGGTCAACTCCATCCAGTGCTTCCTTGTCAGCGGTGACAGTTCTGTCCTGACTGCTTATGTAGGCTCTGATGCTTCTCTGCAGCTGAACGGCTCCAGGTACAACCTGAGCAGAGGACGGGTGAGGGTTGGTGACATCTGTGTGTGGACCCCGTCCCTGGGCAGCAAGTGAGATGCTGTTCCAGCAAAAAGGGATTAGCACGAGTGCAAGAGAGCTCTGACTGTAATTTCCCTTTGGCAGCTTAGACACACGCTTAGCTTTGAATGTGGGAGCGGGCCCGTGGAAGCACAACGGCTCGTTCGCCTCCTCGCAGTGCGATACACGCTGAAGCCCTGCGGGATCAGCACTCTTGTTTGGATTTCTGAATTCCTGCCAGATCAGGGCATTTAGTTTGGACCATAAGAGAAAAAGAAGCTGTTCACAAGGCTTGGGTCCAAATTTCCACACCATCTGCTGTGTTTGGAGATCGGTGTGGAGGTTTGAGCCTGCCATAAAAGTAGAGGGAAAAGAAAGTAACATTTAATAAAGAAATTAAATGAACAGGAAAAATAGGGAATGAACCCAGAGGGTGTCCCTCCATATTCTTGGTCATCATAAGATAAGAAGGGAGTTGCACTAAACAGAGGAAAAAGATAGACATGGGACAATGGAATACTAAAACTAAAGATAAAATGAAGTCAGTTTCCAGCGGTACAGCGAGGGTGAAGGTGACTGAGTACTCATCTGCAGTTAAGAGTTAAGACTAATGTCATCTTTGGCAAATTCTGGCTGCAGGTGCTGGAGATTGAGGTAGGAAATGGGAGTGTGGCAGCTCTGAGACCCTGGTCTTGCACCGAGACAATGTGAACAGCCCAAATCTCTTCTGTGGGACTGCTCCTGAAGTTCCCAGTTTGAGGTCTTCGCGTGTCTGGTTGGAGAAAATCAGAATATGCCTGATGTGGAGAACACTATATTTGGGCGATGGGGCTGATTTATATAAACATAAGACATCAGTAATGAATATTGTCATGATTAATTAAGATTGGAAATTGGAGAATTAGCAAGAAATGCCATATAGTAATGTTTAATTGGAGAAAGTATTATCTCTGTTACCCTTTTTGAATCCCATTGCAGAAAATTGCCATCAGATGAAATTACTGTACCTATTAATTTAATTGGTAAATTACTTTAAGTAGAAAGGTCTGGTGCTTCATAGTAAAGGTGGTGTAAATTTTACAGTAGTTCTTAACAGCCAAAAAAAGAAAAAGATTAATGGAAACTTCTATATTTCATTGCATAAAAGCCAAATCAGGAGCGGAGTCATGAGTTTCCTTCTGAACACCACTTCTGTATTTGATGTGATTTTCACTGTCTTTCCAAAAAACCTAGGACCGTGCTTCAAAACTTTAAGTTGTCAGTGTGGCAGCAAGAGGTTTAAATACCATTAAAGCCCTCTTAATTCAAAAGAAAAAGTAATATTATGTACTGTCAAACCACAGAACATAAATGATGACCGAATCACCTGGCACTGTCCCTTTAACTCAAGATCTGGCTCGTCTGAATATGTGGGGCGGTTTTATTTTCCCAACTTTGGGCTGCTGCTTCTCCGTTCCCCTCTCCTCCATGTGAGTTTATTTTCCATTCTGTCTTTTGTTGTTTAGGTAGGTGCAGTAATGGCATTCGCAGGGCAGCGTTGGGAAGCACTGGCTTCCTTTCTGGAATAGGAAAGCAAAAGCTATTTCAAAGCTGAAATCTGATTATGTAAAGCACCCTGCATTTGGGGCAAATTTTAATGATGCTAAACATAAAAAGCTACCATGTATATTTCTGCCAATGGCCAAGGAGGGATATGTATTAAACAATGATCTATAATCCTTAGTATTAGATTATTTATTTGTTTTAGGCAATGAGGGATGTTATTTGATCTTTTCCTCACTGCCATTTGTCTTGCCGTCTACTCTGTAGATGCACTGGGAAAAGATTATGTTTCTTCATCTCCCAAATAAGCTTCTTGTTTGTTTGTCATGGCTTTTGTACAGCTTTCAAGCCTGAATTTCTGTGTGGGCTTAGGTAAATTTCTGTTCTCCTTGAAGCTAAAAAATACAATAACCTGCTTAAAGGAATCAAGCTATGAAAACAGCATCTTTTTCTTGTGCACCAGTTAATCCACAAGATGTTTAGGAGCATAGTATCTGAGTGGACGCACCTTTGAAAGATAATAAAAATAATTTGATAAAAGTTTAAATGAAAGTAAAATACCGAAGTAAGACCTTTGAAATGTTCTTTGCAACTCTTCAATATGTGATTTAGAAATTTCTTTAAATAAATACACTAATGCATGTGCACATATGTGTGGCTTTCTGAAAGCTATAGGGCTTGAAAAATAATGTTACCTTTCTCTGTTTAAAGCATTTAATACTCTCCCTTACATCTTCATCATCCTTAACTCATTAATTCTCACTACGCTTCCCTGAGGAAAGGGAACATTGCTACCATTTTATATGTAGAGTGCTGAGGCAGGGAGATATTAGAGCCCGGGCTCATAACGGAATTTCATGGTGTAAATCCTCCAGTTATGCTCATATCAGTGGGACTTGGATGCCTGTTCACCTGGGAACCTCCATGATCTGCGCTGACATTTTTTTGGCCAAGAAAACACCAGGAGCCTGGGTCAGGCAGGAAACTGAATCTAAGGTTGCAGAGAGATGTTAGGTCAGTGCTGCAGCCTTTGGGTAGCGGGTTCTTTCTGCTGCTTTCTGCTTTTCAGCTGCCCACCTCCCAGTCCTCACAGGCGTTTGCTCATATAATGCCTCATCCTACAGGATCAGATCTTTTAGCTTGCTGTACATTCCAGGTAGTCTTGACTTTGCAAACGAGGATCCCTAGCAGGCACCTAATCACCAGTTTGTTCCAAAGGTTGAGGTAGGAGACTGAGTAATACAGCATAAGCTGTGTTACAAGTTTCAAAAAGCTGACTATTGCTGATCCTTTTCCAAACAGCTTTGTGAGTACCCAGTCCTTGTGGTGTCCACAATATTTCAGGTAATTAATGTCTTTAAATCCTGTTTGAAAACAACATTCTTTTTATTCCCTTTTTAAGTTTTCCTTTATTGCCACATTCTGTAGGTGAAAGCCGTGAATTGCTTTAGGAGGTTTTATTCCTTTGCTCTGACAGATTGTCCCCTTAAAAATTCTGTAAGTTCTACAATTCCTTGATTCTTTGCTAGGGAAGCATAGGAAAGATGATATTTTGGATTATAAATCCCAACTGAAGTATCACCATTTCATTGTTTACTTAAATTAAGCTAAAAACATTTGTCATTAGGAACGCAAGAGGTAATTTCCTGCCAGAACACCCAAACCTTTGACATTTTTCCTTCAAAAATCCTTAAATGTGTGGTAGAGTATCAAAGCCTTTTCCCTACCATCATCAGCAAAGGTCAATGGTTTCTGACAGATGCATATTAGACCTGACTTAATTATGACTGAGTGCCACAGTGTTTTATAACATCTGTTATCCAGTGACTAAGAAGTGTCTATAATTCTGTTTTTTTTTAAAGGACTAGCAGATGAAAATGACAATTTCAGCTGGGAAATCTGAACTGGCAGAAGAAAAAAAAAAAAAAAAGATGCTTTCCTGGAATATTTCTAGTAATTGCTATAATTTTGAAGCAACTCAAACTTTAAAAATTCCCACACGTGGCCTTGACAAGGTCAGCAAGGCCTCAGTAACTTTTATGTTTCCTGCATGATCCCTGCAGGTTAAAGAGAGGGCCTCACTGAAAGGAGGCCAGCCTGCAGAATAAAAGCTTTCCTATAGCCCTGAGGAGCAGCTGTTCCTGGGCTGCTATAACCACTCTCCAAAAAGCCCATTTTCACAACTCAAGCAAAAATCTACCTGCTAGATCATTAAAATGTCAGATTGCTCCGGTCGCATAAACCGTTTCACAAAGAAAGATCCTTGCTTGGGCTCCAGCGGTCAGGAGGAGAGGCTGAGCACGACTGCCCTGCTCCGGGACAGCTTGCAGCCGCTGCTCATTGTGCTTTGTCAGTTTTAGGTTGTTATTCACCGTAAGGGTACTTGAGCATCTTTTGTGTTAAATAAACAGTAATCAACAAAGCTGTACTGAATTTCATGGAGTCCTTGCCGACTTTTTTGAGGAAAAACCATTTGTGTTAAAGTCATGGGGTTTATTTTCATGAATTTGTTTTTTATTGTAGATTTTATTCAATGCTCTTTCAGGTGAGCTGTAGTTTCAGATGAAGATACTGATGTCCGAGTGTCTTGTAGTAGGGGCACATCAGAAGCAAAGCCCAACCCTTCAGCAGATTTTTCACAGTCTGTGGCATTCGGACCGTTTGTATTTCAAGTACAGTGTTACACAAAGCACTCTCAAGCCTGACAACTTCTGCTCCGTGTTTGGTGCTGAGGCTTCAGGATTGCACCTGCAGTGCACAGTATGCAGAATAGTGAAACTGGTCATGTGTCTAATGCACGGAATTGGGGCGAAATCCTGACTTTAAAGCATTTACTACAAGTCAGCCAGGATTTACCAGCTTGTTTCCATTTCTGGTCTTGTTGAAGCAGCCTGTACCACCCTGGGCAACTCATTTGACCCCTGAGGCTCACGTTTGTCTACTCCAGCTCTATACACCTAAATCAGGTGCCTAAGCTAGGAGCCCGGGCACCCACAAGTTTTTCAGTTCTCAGTGACAGAACAGAACAGTCAAGGCTGTGGGAAGGTCTGAACTGTGCTCCAAAAGTGTCTGTCTGTTGAACGGAGATAACCTAGGACACTAACCTCAGACCTGGTGTTAAGTGAATGGACAACTCAAGGTCTTACTTCCTTACCTGAAAAACTAGGGAAATGCTTTCTCGTTGGGTGTCTGTTGTTGAAGTCCTCACAGTCAGTAATAGGAAGATTGGTGCTGCTGTGACTGCCAGAGATGGTGCAAACCCTGGGGGAACACTCTTTTCCCTGGAACAGTCTTCAGATGAGGTGAAATATATCCTGAATTCTCTCTCCTGACTTGTGAATCAGGCAAAAGATCTGCTTTCCAAGAAAGGATGCTTTCTGAAAAGCACAGGGCTTCTCAAACAGCTGAACTGGGTCATTCAGATTTGGAAATAAATACATCTCAAAATGCCAAAGGTTCATTTAGGCTGGGTCTGAATAAAACATTTGAAAGTTTTAATTCCAGAACAGAGTCCCGTGTTTGGCTTTCTCTGAACTGGAAGCTGGGAATCCTTACGAGACCAAATTTTACTGCACTGGTCTTCCAGGGAAATTTGTCTGAGCTTTCTCTCTGCAATTCTGAATTACTGCTAGAATTTGTAATTGTTGAGTTACATACAGAGGATCCCAGTCTAGAAGCAATAATAGGATCTGAGGCTCTGCACATGTTTCTAGGTTTGAGAGATGGAAACTTTTCTGTTGAATAGAAATGCTTATTTATTAGTCGTCAAATCTCAAGTAATTTTTCTAAGTGGCAAGTTCAGGAGCTAACAACTAATGGAGTGACATGTGAGGGAAATTAAAGACCATTTAAAAACTGCTGGACAATTCATGAGATATTGCTTCATTTGTCATGTACGTACAAAAGCTGCTATACATTATTATGCCCATATTGTACTGCACTGGAGTACCCTAAGTGGGGGTGGCTTTGATTATTTCCTTTTCCTGATGGACAAGTATTGACCTGCTACTTAGTTTGAACAGTTTTCTTATTCATACAGATCTTTCTGTGTCTCTAGCTAAAATGAAAATGAAATATTAGACAGTTCACTACAAAGTCAAAGGGAATGGGTTTAAGTGAAGTAGCTAAAGGGGATGAAGAGATTAAGATTCACTACTCATTGGAGAGGTTTTTTTTTATTATTTTCTGGATGATTTTAAAGCACACCAGAATTAGTGCCTTTTTTGTATCCATTGTACGATAGTTACTAGTACATTGTACGCACTAACTTTTAGTTGCTATTTACAATTAAAAAAAACAAAATCTATATTGAAACTTAGTTGTACCTGTTTGATAGCATCACAAAGTGCAACCAGGATGCTGGGTACTAAATGGTTTTGACCAAATGTGTGATGAAAAGAAACTGTTAAAGCAGGGCAGACACTAGGTACTGTTTCTGTATCTGTTAGTATCGTTGCTTGCTGCAATAACATCACCTGAGGTTCAATCTCACTGGAAAGATAGGACCATTAATCTCTGCTGTTTGGACTGGGATATACTATTTGGAAAAAATAAAAGCGCAAATATTATCGATAATAAAAGTAATGCAGAAAAAAATCTCTGAATTATTTTTATTCATTATACAGTCATTTCCATAATCCTTCATTTTGGTATTTTATATTTATGCATTATCTGCATTTAAATAAGGGTCTGTTACATTATTGAAGGGATGAACTGGATTTTCACTTGTTTCTTTTTTTTCTCTTGTTTGAAGCAAGGAAAGGGCCGAAGGTCATGCACGTGGCAGGAGTCCGTAACCCCTGACTGCAGGAGCTACTGGTAAGATCCTTCAGGCAGGGTGCGATGCAGATCCCAATTTGCCTTTGGTTGTTGAATTCTGGCCCACTTGAAGCCTAAGACAAAACCCTTACCCACTTTAATGGAGTTGGAACCTTTAGATGTGGGTGGCTGTTAATGATTTCTTTCATCTCTTCTTTTCTCTTGTTTATGCTTCAGTACATTTTTGTTTCTACTGGCAGTGTTGAATAGCCGATTTTTCAGCCTGACCATTTTTGTTTCAGGAAACTGGTATCTATGAGTGGGATAAGACTGAAAGAATACATTATGCTACAGGTGGCATGGGCTATGTATGTCAGGCCTCCATTCTTAGGACCAGGGTCAAAACTGAGGTTGTAGATTAATTGTGTAACAAGGTGTCAGAAAATATTCCACAAATAAACAGAACATGGTTAACTCAACACTTTGGATTTATAGAAAGTCTAAATTAGATCCTTAAAATAACATGATTATTGCTAAGTTCTAGCCTGAAGCTAAACTGGGGTTCTACTTTGAATGAAGGAGCTCCCAACTGGCAGGAACTTAAAAGGTAACTTAATATGCTGCACTACCAGAAATATAACAGACTGCTTATTGGGACATGTTTAAAAAAGAGAATGTGTAATAGTTTTCTGATCTCACTGATATGTATTTCTACAAACAACACCAGAGACAAGTGAAATCTGTTTTATGGTTTGCAAGAAATCAACTGGACAAAACCTGAGTTTCAGTTAGAGTAGCTCTGCATATACAGAGGACTCCCAGCAGAATCTTTAAAAATAAGCATATGTTTCCCCAATGACATCATATTTTGGTTATCTGCATTGTACCATAGTCATTTTTTTTTCAAATAAGAGACAAAGAGGGCTACAGAAAAGTTAGAGACCATAACATTTCAGTTTAGTTCTCTTTATTCCTGCTACTATGTTTAAAATATTTTGATTAAGTAATGATATAGTTAAAAATCAGGGATGGTGAGTACTTCCAGGGCTGAAAACCGTGTAAGATACTGCAGAAATTGGACTTAATGTTTTATTTTCCCTACAGATTTTAAAGAAGAGACTAATATGCCTGCTCACTGAAGTATTTACGGGGAAATAGCAAATAGAGATTAATCTTTTAGTTCTCAGTTAAATCTTCAGTTTCATTTTTAGTTCTGTTGTTGGAACATTAAGGTTGTTTCTGTTAACCCAGTATACTTGGTGGAATGAAAAAATAGTATACAAGACTAAAGAAAATTGTACACAGTAACTTGAGTGTATTTCATGTGAAGTAGCGAATAAGTAATTCCAGGTTTTAATGGTCACATCTGGTAATTAGAGTCTGTATACATCTGTTTAAATTTCCTTTGTGATCCGTGAAGATTTTGCTTCTGCAGTGTCTGAGGGTTTATTAGATATATCCGTATTAAGCATGTGTGAAAGTGAAAGGTTTCTCTTGTACGAGTTGAACCTAACTGTTCTATGGCTGATAGGCAGGAGCAGCTCCTTCAAGATGTGCGCTGCTTCTAACAAAAATCTGCATGAATATCTGCGAATGAAATTTGGTATCAGTGTCTAAACCGCGGGTTCTCCTCTGCTGTAGCTTTTCTTTCTCAATTGCCAAAAGAAATTAGAGTGTTCTGGATTATTCAGTTGAAAAATTTAATTAAAAAAAAGAAAAATAACCATTAGAGACATGAACATAAAAATGCCTGTACCTATTCCTTCTGGCTTGGAGCACTGATCTCCCTTTTAAGTTGCTTTTAAAAGGGCACAGGATGGACACAATGGGACTATACCTAAGAAGAGATGCCTCTATGGTGTGGAGCACAATAAAACCTTGCTTTGAGGTTATATGAGAGGATGTTAGAAAGTTATACAGAAATGCTCTCTAGAGCCTAACAGCCCTATAAGGGCCATCGTTGTTTCTGACAGGTTCACAAAGCTAGATTTCGTAGCTGCTGCAGGAACACTGTGTAAAACATCCACATCCAGCTATATATCAGTCCAGGATCCCAGCTTTTGTTTGCAATGCTATTATCTATTATCATTCCAACTGCTTCAGCTCAGAAAACATCAGCTTATGTAAATCACCCAATGTCCCTGCTTTCAATGCAGTTGTGTTGACCTGTGCCACTTAAGAGCTGAGACTATGAATTGCATGGAACTGCAGTAATTTTATTCTCTGTGTATGTTAACTATTATTACTGTTCTCTTCCCAGGTTCAGGTTGGTTTAAATGGAATTTTTATTTTTGAGCATCTAAATCGTAATTTTCTGCCTTCTCCTAGGCAGAACTTACGCAAGTGTCAATATCCTTCCTTGTAAAAGAGGTTGAAGGCAGTATTTAGGAGATGAATTAACCCTTTCCAGAGACAGATTTGCCTTTGGATTCAAAGATTTTAGAAGGTACTTACAGGTGCTGCATGGGGGAGCAATATGTAAGATTTGAGAATATTTCCCTTGACACAACAGTTTGCATCTTCGCTTTTCTATCAGCTTGCACAAAAGGAAAACCCCAGTACGCTGAGGAGGAACTTCAAGCGCAATGTTAATGTTGGAATTTTCCTGGTATGAGCTCATCTAGTGTTATAGAGGTAAGGAGGAAAAACAGAGAGATGGAGCAAACTTTAAACCAGCGTTCACTGCTGTCTGCATGATTCAGTCCAGGCCATCCACCAGCATAATGCTGTATTTCCATCCTCTGCTTTCATTGGAAGTTGTGCTTGGCATGGCTGCACTCTTAAGAGCATTTGGACAAATAAATAACATCCCTCTTCGTTATTTATTTGCCTTCAAATTTTAATCAGTATTTGTGTAATCAGTAGTAATTTACTACATTCCTATTCAAAGAAATTGGCACAGTGTTTATATATAATCACCCAGCGTAGCTGTTTTATTTAAGTACTGGGTTCTAAATACACATAAATTCAGCAATTATCACTGGAACAAATTTTAGCCTTTGAAGTGAATTATACCAGGAGGAGTTTTCTGTAGTTGAAATTGGAAAAACAAACAAAAAAAGGCTTCACTTGCCCAGCTGAGGAATCTCACTGTGACTTTTATGCACATGCGCTAGGTGTTTGATTTTTGGGTGAAAAATGTATAAAATTTTAGGAAAGCTTTTAAGTGACAAAATGCAGGACTTCCCTCAGCCACATGCAAGTGCACTGTTTGGGTTGTGAGGTTACAAAATCTGCTGTTTCCCTTTGGTTTTGCTTCCACGTAAAACAGCTAAACCAAATACGGAATAAAGTGCTGATAGTATTTTGGCCTTTTTTTTTCTACCTTGGGCTTAGCAGGTGTGGGCATCTGTGCCCGCGGGGTCCGAGGCTGTGTGTTAGATCTTTCTAATGCAGTTTACAAGGACAAGCCTATTCACCTGAGCTGGAACTGATGTGAATGAGTTCTCTGCCGCTGTGCACCGGAGCAGCTATGGGATATGTCTTTATGCTGTGGTTGGTTAGAGCTGGGAATAAAGTGCCAAAGTCAGCAGCTGAAATAAGTAGAGTAAATCAAGTTAAGAGGGAACAGGACAACATTTTGGAAAAGGAGGGAATACGGGGTAAAACCATTACCTAGAAGCTCAGGGTTAAGATGATGAGATATAAATTGATTGGTATTTCCTGGGTTTATGAGGGCAGACCCTGGTGGATGACATCATCATCTGCTGGGTTTTCCTGTTGCCATGTACCTATGTGGGCTGACAGGATGCTGCAGATCCTGCTTTCCCTTTGAAATCCACAGGAATTTTATCTGAACAACCCATGCAGGGTCAGATCCTTTACAACACAAGCTTTTAAAAAAGCTTATGATGCTCCTAGGTCATCTATGTTGATGATCCTAAGTCGCTTTCATGTGGACATCTACTGTAAAAATGTGCTTCAGGCTTTGCAGACACATGAGCCTGCAACAATTTAACTGCCTGCGTTTAATGCAAATTCCTACATGAGCAGACACATTTCTGATTGAGTGAATGGTTAGCTTACTTTGCTCCCAACTGACTCAAAGATGCCCAGAAATAAGCTAGATTTTAATGAAGGCAAGACATTTATTCTAAATTAAACTCTTTAAAGTCTCACTTTAGATTTAATTGGTATAGTCTGTAAAGCATTTAAGTGATGAATAGTCGATGATGATCTAGGAAAAGTAGTATTATTCTTCACAGGAAGAATTTTAAGCCCACATGATATGAAGATGGGGCATTCAAATAGAGGTTGATGTGGCCCCAGCTTAACTGGGAGGGCTGGAAAGGTACACCATTGCAACCATATAGTGTGATACAAGAGCCTAAAGTTCAAATATGAGGATAATTCCTTCTTTACCAAGCCAGCCTTATTTTTTAGGTGTCTGTTCCTCAATGATCTGGAAGATTTCTCCCTCCTACTGTGGAATCAGAGGTGGTTGGAAACAAGCAGCTTTCCACCACTGGAGTGCCTACAAATGTGCTTCTCTCCTGGTCCTTGAGGAAACAAGAGATAGAAGGGCAGATAACAAAAGACCTAGATGTTCTCCTACCCAAAACCCAACCAGAGGTCATAGAAGGCTGCTAGGAGTAATGACAAAGTATTTCACAGCTTGCAGGAGTGAGCAAGTCTGGTGGGTTGAAAATTCAAGACCAGAAGACAAGAGTTATGGCAATCTTTCTGCACCCTTGCCCTTAGGTTCATCAAGGACACTGGAAATCCAGGCCCAGAAAGAATGAATGAGTGAACAAAGTGATTCAATCCTTTTACAGCGTTCTGCTGTTCAGCCATTTTTTAGGCGATTTCAAAACTTTTACTAGTTTGTTTTCATTCTCTTTAAGGCTGTTCCTTGAACCAAGAAACTGTATTCAGTTATGGGGTTATGTTTTCTGAATGCCATCAAGGACATGAACAGTAATATTACAAGGCCTGGTGCAATTGACTGTGGAGAAATAAGCACTTGTATCCCATCAGCCTCCGACTGTGACATATGTAAGAGGGAGTCTGGAAAGTCTAATCATGCATCTGAAATGCTGTAAAATCAATAATACTTATTGAGGTTATCAAAGCCTCTTCATACGATGTGTTTCATATCGTCCGTCACTGGCATTATGGTAATGGCTCCGTAATGGCTCCTAAGTGCTGCAGTAGGATTTACAATTTGGTGTATGATTAAAATAGGAGATTGTGCTAAGGAATTGGTGTGTATTTTCAAAATTATTAGACACAGTTGGAAACATAGCTGAAAGCAAGGCTGCCTTCACATAACATATTGCCAGAACTAGCTGCTTTGATTTCTTAAGACTAGATGATGATTGTTTGATCATTTTATTAAAAAAAAAAAAAAGTCTAGGTGTCAAAGAGTTTCCTTATGTCTAAACAAGTGTTATTAACTTCAATTATGGCTGCCAGGTGGAGAACTGTGCAGTTCTTTTACCATGTTTCAACATATTTCATTTGGACATTTTGGAAAAACATACATCCCTATTCATAACCCCTGTTACTGTTCTGATTTATAGGTTCTGCTCCACTGTAAATCATTCAAAATGAAAAAATTAAATTTTATGGCATCAAACTTATGTGGCATCGTGCCTGAGCAAAGGGCAGAAGGAATGTGATTCTTATACTGCCAATTACTATTGAACTTGATTTTTTTTTTTAACAGATGGCTAAGATACGCTTATAGAGAAAGGTAAAGTATACTTATTCTTTATTTGGACTTTGAATTAAAAATAAAACATTCTCTTCAATCATTTTTTCCAGTTGTTTATAAAACTTTGACTCCTGAGGATCATTTTTTTTTAAATTATACAAATATTTGCATCTGAAATACAGAAAATTTTGGTGTCAGGCCATGCACTTTAATTGCTGTGGATGGTTAAATGTATCATTCATTTAGTCTGACAGGCTCTTGGAGAAAAAAGGGTTGCTGTGTCAGAAGTAGCATGGGGAGAAGCATGAAATCTTATCTTTTAAGTGGGGAGAGAATCTGGAAATATATTAAAAATCTGGCCTCTGTTCTCTAGTGAGGAAGAGATTTTGAATGGGAGGATATGACATTACATTTTCTAAAAGTCTATATTCTTTGCTTTACTTATTCCTTAGTACACTTTATCAATGCCAGCGAACATCAGTGACCTGGCATTATTCCTGACTATGAAGTGGTTCTTTTTTGGCAGAAGAAATTTCTGCTCCAGTTTGTGAGGGTTTCCTGGAAAGCATGATGGCATTATAGGCTTAGATGTAACTTTAACTCATGCAGCAATGCAGGAGCTGATTTTAAACTCCAGTTGAGGTAACTAGTAAAGTAATTCTAGGAGCATGCATCTCAGTAGTTACCAATGGTAGACTTTTCAGATATTCACACATTTGAAATACCAGACGACATGATTTAAAGACCTGAGACCTTAGAAATGTAGAAATGGGTACCTGGTCATATCTCATATGTCTCTCCTGCCACAAATTCTCTTCTTTTAATGAGGTTCCCCTTGCTTTAGCTGTGAAATCTGCTCATCACCTCATCCTGCACTTCTCAGCCCAGCCAAATCCCCTAAATGTATGGGTGCATCCTTAAGACCTTACAGGCACATGAAAATGTGTCAGGGCCTTTGAGAGGGGCTGTCTACATTTTCATCACCTCTTGGGTGCAGTCTTGGTCATATAAGAGATGACCAGGGTCCTTGAACACGTCCTTACTGTAGCAAAGTGGTTAATAATTAGTTTTTTAAGGAAACTTTGAGACATACCTAATAGCAGAAGTTTTTCTTGACTAGTACAAGGTGTGAAAGGCAGCCCCTAGTGACAGCAGTGCACCTTCAAGTATCAGTTATCTAACTCTACCCTTTCCATATGGACTGTGGGCACTCTTTCAACTCTGGTGAACATTTTGGTTTTAATAAAAAACTACACTGAAAACTGTACTAAAAAAAGTAGTAAAAAACATTGGCAGACAGGGATAATGGCTGAGCCTTGTCTTTATTTGCCTCTATTAAATTAATACAGCCAAATAAACTGTATCTGGGTTTTTTTGATATGTTCAAATTATAAGATTAATTTTCTGATCATGTGTAATTCCATATATTACTTATGTCATGTTAATAGAGAGATTTGCAGCCTTTCCTTTTATAGCATGTATGATTTTATCTCATTTTGATTACACAAAGGTTTCCTTGAAGTATCTGTTAAAACCTTATCTATAAAGTGGAATGAATATTGAGATATCTGATGTCCATGTTGTAGGTAACAAAACCAGTATAAATGTTAACAACATTCTCTTTAAACGCAGAATCAAATATATTAAGTACCTTGGGGTTAAGATTTTAACTTCCTTAGATTTATGGTAAGAATTAAAACATCCTCTCTTGTTACATTTATAAACATAGAACTCATTAGATGAAGGAAATTTCCTTTATCATTAATAGGTCACATTAATGTGATAAAAATGTCTACAGTCTCAATAAATTTTATTCTTATTTTAAGCAGTTACCACATATAGTGTTTATCCTTAGAAACTCTCAATAGCACCTTTATATCCTCCAATTGAAATAATAAAGAGCAAAGAATAAAAAGAAGCAAATTAATCCTCCCCTGGGAAACAGCAAGACTAGCACTGCCAGATTTTAAGTTGTACCATTGATTTGCTAAGCTTAAACATTTTCTTCTCCCTTTCCATGATTTAAATGGGGAAATGAATACCCTTCCAGAAGGATCTTGAAATTAAATGCAAAAATTGCCTTCTAGGAAACACCTCTGTGTAAAGGACCTGATATTTCCTTCCACTCTGCATTGCTTTGTTAGCCAGAATGAGCACTTCTGGAAGCTGAAAGAAGTAAGAGTCTTATTTATTTTTGGAGATACTGACTATCGTAACATAAGACACTATAACAACATTAAGTGGAGGAAAGGCAAAACTGGATGAGAGTCAGTGCTCATGTAGCCCTGGCTGCGATAGCGACCACTCACAAACTTCATCCTCAAAAGCTCTATCTTTCCGAAAACTTGGCCATATTATGTTATTTTTATTGAGTCCAGGTCTGGTTTCTTTTGGAGTAAATGCCAACCTTCCTACTGGACATAAACAGAAAAGTCGTCAAACTCTGTGTTGTCTAGGCAGTAATTTACAAAGTCAAAATACAGAACATTCACCAATTCAGAGAATTTGTTGGTGGTCTGCAGAGAGCAGACTGGTCAATCTGTGTGGGATTTATTTCTGGTTTCTAACTGTTGGTGGGTGTCTTCAGTTTATTCACTGTGAAATGAAAATGTTCTGTGGAGTTACAAAGTTATCTGGAAACAAGAGGCTAATGGTATGTAAGATAAGGACTAAGAAGACAATAGCCAGACTGATGGTAAGAACTAAAACTGCAGGGGAAAATCAACATTGTTCAGAGTAGTGAATGAAGCAAAGGGATAAAATAGGCATGGCAGAGGACTCGGCTTCCAAGATCAGCATGGAGGCAGGATGGGTGAGGAAAAGGGGTGATGATGCCTGTGATCTATGGGAGCAAATGAATTCATGTGTATATCTGTATGCATGTGTGAGCATGCATGAGAGACAGAAAATAACAAGTCAGGGAACGACTGCATGGCTCATTTTTTTAAAAAAGTGAAAAAAATAGCAACCTTCGCGCAACTGAAAACTGTGGACATTCTTTACAATTAGAACTGTCTTTCTATCAAAAACCCCCCATTAAATCTGGCTGAACTGATACATTTTGGTGGAGAAATGAAACTTTCAATGAAACTTTATTTTGAAAAAATGCAGATCACGTGTTAGATCAGGGAGGTAAAACTTCATTTTTTATTTAAAATGGCTTCTGGCTTTGAAAGTTGTTTTGCAATACAAAATTCTGATTGAAATTTATCAGCAAATGTAACTAGAGTTAAATTTGAAACAAAGGTTTTGGATGTTCAAATTGACAGGATTTCACTGGTAGGAATTTTTGAAGTTTGGCTTTTCATTATGGTTGAAATTTTTTGGAAATGTCAGAATTTCTCATGTAACAGAAATTCAGATTTTTTGCATCTATATTCCTGATACTATTTTGCTACTTCAGTAATGGCTATATCAGCCACAGAATCATTGTTGATGCACAAAGAAGTGATGGGACTCCCACCCACCCCACTAGTGTCCCAGGAGTAGAAAATGCTGTAATAAAATCTGTCTCCCGAGCGACTGGAATAAGTGTGGAATCAATGGAGACAAGGTGCAAGGCTGATGTTTAGGCATGATTATGTTGTTTCATGTATAGCTAGAAGAAGCTGCATTTAATTTTACAGTGTTTCTCAGCATACCGCATCCTTGTTAATGTGTGAAAAGTTTTTAGAATTTAGAATTCGGGAAAATACAGTGCTATCAAAGTGGAGAGAGTTTAGCGCTGAGCCCCAGCCCCTGCAAGGATAAAACACATCATTTAAATAATTGTAATTTCTCTCATAATATGCATGTTACAGTATGTCAGAGCATAGCATCAACTTTCATTATGTAGTTTGCTCACTTCATAAATGCCTTAATTACTATTACACTTTTGCAGGATGGAGCCTGGAGAAAGTCTCTCTCTTGGACATGACTATGATAGTAGATCATCTGTTAGAAGATAAATTCTCCTTTCTTAGAAAAGGTAAAGTGGAGGTTTATTACAAGTTTTTTTCCCTTGGGATGCTGTCTAAAACATTTCTTTCTTTTCAAAAGAGGATGAATGAGCCTTGACTTCTCCATACTGTGATGGCAATATGCTTTTAATGTGCTAAGGAAAGCATAAAGCAGTAACATTGCCCTCCCCCCCCATCCCCTCAGTTTGGAGGGTTAAAACATGATTAGGGAAAAAGTAGTCTCTCAGTAATCACCACCATATTGAATGCCTAGACTTACAGAAGTCAAACCCAAGTTGAACTCAGGAATTAGGCTTGCTGAGAGTCTTTTGTCAAAGCCAGGACATTCAACTGCTAATCCAGAAACAGTAATTTAAGGATGGTACAGTAATTAAAACAAAAATAAATACTTTTTCCAGGGGTAGATGCCTGCTTAGTACTCTGAATTTAACAAGTAAACCATTAACGCTGTAGACTATCATTTCCATGAGCTTTTAGCAAGCCTAAGTAGATCTTGCTTGGTTTCTGTAGTGTTCACGTAGTTTTGTTATGGCTGTCCTAGCAACAGGCAAGTCTTTGGCCAGCTGACTGCCTGCACACTGAACCCAGAGTCGTTCTGCGCGTGGGGTGGAGTCCTCACGTGGAAGTGCAAACGGGCACATGATGGGTGCACAATGCACAGGACTCTTGGGTGTGAGGTGGGATCTCGCTGTGCCCCAGGGTGGCTGGGAGAACTTCTCCCTTTGCATGAGGATGGCCATGGAGAACAGGACGAGTGTCTGTCGGACTAGATTTGGAGCTGGGTCATTTTCTTCATTGAGTAGCTTTGCTAAGCCACTGTGTGAATCTTGACACAGCGTCAAGTCATGCTCATTTGGATTCTCTGTCAGTAGATGTGAGGAGCAAAAGAATGGGTATAAGAAATACCAGAGAGCTTGGAACAATTCCCTCCAGCGTCCTTTGCGCTACTGCTGGCTTTTGGACTCTCTTATCTCTGTCTAAACCCCTCTCCACAGCTGCTTTTGAGCAGCCACAAATGAAATCAGGCAGTGGCAGCATGTTCGCAGTGGTTGCAAATGGGTGGGGAAAGATGTTCATTAAGTTAGATTT
The DNA here is from genome assembly GCA_013400135.1 of Rhinoptilus africanus. Classification (NCBI taxonomy): domain Eukaryota; kingdom Metazoa; phylum Chordata; class Aves; order Charadriiformes; family Glareolidae; genus Rhinoptilus; species Rhinoptilus africanus. The sequence continues at coordinate 218,168 of VXBO01001858.1, read as the reverse complement.
CGCTTTGATGTGCTGATTTATCTTTTAAATTTTCCTTGCAAAGAAAGTGTGTAATATTGATCATAATAAACTTTTCATCCCAATAGAGGGAAACCAGCTTTAGAATTAGGAACAAGAATAAAGTTTAATAGAAAAACCTTTCTCACAGGGGAAAATAAACAGTTGGGAAATAACTTGAAATACAGAGGGATCAAAATTTTAGAGCAGTCCTTCAATAAAGATGGAAAAATCACCTGTACAAAATAGTAACCATTCTCTCAGTCTGCAGCTAGGAAAATTATTAGTTATTGTTGAGTTTGGAAGAATAAGAACCTTTGGCACTATAGCAGTGAAAAAATGCATTTTAAAATACAAAAGAATACATGGAAAGCATTTTTTGTTATCTAGGGAACTAGAAATAATACACCTGCAAGTATAATGAGTGGCATAATATTGGCACTGCATGGGGCATTGAGCAATTTGTACCAAGGTTATAGGTTCTTTCTTGCTATTAATGTGAAATAAAATAAACTAAACATTTTCTCCAAATCTTTGTTGTATTCCTGGCTCTCATTTATTGTTCACCAACTCTTTTCCTTTGTGTTTTGTCTTTGCCAGCTCTTTCTGTTTCTCTTATGTTTCTTGTCCATTCTCTTAACTGTTTTCCTGGCTGTGCTCCATCTCCTTAGGTTACCTCCAAAAAAAGGGAAAAAAGAATGCCTCATGTCCTGAACTACAAAAACAGCAGAACATGTACGAGAAAGTGGTTTGCGTCACTGATGGGTTTTCTTTAAAACCACACTAAGTAGTAAATACTGTCTTGTAAGAGACTGTTGGGTGATCTGAGTAGCACAGGGGAATTCAGTAATGTATTTCACATATTAGAGGGTTATGGTTTTAAAACTCTGAATTAAGAAAAACAATCAAACACTACAAAAAAACCCGACCTTGTTTCTCCTTTTTGAAATTTGTATTTTGGACTCCCTCTCTTGCTCTGAGCCCTTACTTACTGTTGGTGTTGTAGCTGCAATGATTTGCCTCTTCAGTTTTGACACAGACTTTGCTTTTTATTTCTAGTTCCCTCCAACAGCAAGGAAACCTGTTGCCTCAGTCCCTGAGTCCCCGTTACTGACTGAAGTCCATCTGGATGGTTCCCTGTGTCTACTGTGTCTGCAAGACCCCGTGTCCTGCTGGCAAGTTGGCTGCAGCATTGCTACCATACACACAGTGTGAAGGTATCTCCTCCGATGGTGCTGCTGAGAATCAGATTATATGAAAAAAAATGCCAGTTGTCAGCTAAGCTGTGTCTGTTCTTGCTAACCCTGGAATCAAGCTAGCAAAAGGAGAGTCAGCTGAGGTACGATGTAGTATGGGTTGCTAATCTGTTGCTGACTCAACGCTAAGTGCCAGTGAAAATCAAGAAGCAATGCCTACACTAGGTGGCTGTAAATGTGGGATAACGCACAGTTCGTCTGGCTAGACCTCTTCTGAACTTTTAAAGAAAGGAGGTTCAAATCTGAATTTCTTCTTTTCCAGGTGACCATTGGATATGGGAAGGGAGATCAAACACATAGGTTTTATTGTAAAATATTTAAAATACGAAACAAAACCAGACAAACTGTTTTGCTTTACTAAGCATTGCAAAAAAAAATTTAAATCTTGCAGATTGTGTTTTTAATAATTCATTGTTACTAATTTTCTTCAGTTTGGTCACCAGGCGAAGAAACAGTACTCTATAGGTATCAAACCCTCAAGTATGAGATATACATATTAGAGTCCCCGCGTAGCTGAACTGCTACATTTCAGGGCTCTGCACACTGAAAGTGCCCTGAGCCATGGTGCAGTCTGGAGCTGGTAAGAGCGCAGGCTTCTTCCATTTTCTGAAACCCAGGGCAGTGCCATTGGCAAGTTTGCTGTCAACAGAGCAGTGACTCCTAGGCAATTGCTTCGTAGGTACACACCCCATGAGGACAGCCTTAAGTACTTTCTATCTAGAGCATATGGTATTACTGAGTCAAAACATACTTGAGTTTCTCCGTCTGTGGTTGCACTGTATAGTTATTTCAGCCAATAGATAGGAAAATACGATTTTCGGAATGAGAGTCCTACTGTATTAGTCTGGTAAATGCCAGTGTTACGATACAAAAGAAAAACAACATTCTTGTTATTTCTGGAGGTTTAAGGAGATTACTATACCCTGGGATACAATGGTACTTTTCATCTATTAATGCTTCTAAAACTCATTGAAAGTAGTATTCAAATCCAAGAAAGATTGCATTGTGTTCTGCGTGTATTAAACAATGTTCTGGGGGTAAATTCAAGGATACAAGTTCTTTCATATTTAATTGGAAAAAAAAAAGTAAAAATGAGTTAATCAAGTGAACAAGAATTAAATGCTAAACAGAAAATTAAAACATTAATCTCTGGCTTTTGACATAAAACACAAAGTTCAGGCAGCTGCAGATTAGCAGGAGGTACAGTAGATAGAGAAAGTAAATATCTAAAGAATTATATTTGTGCCACCATCAGAGATTAAATTAAGAATTGGAAGCAGATTCCTTTAGGGGAAAACAGAGAAATAAGAGCTGGAGTAAAAACAAAACCATAGGGCTATCGACACGGGCTGCATTCTCAGTTGCACTGGCCTGCACAAGCGTGTGAGGTTCCAGTGTGTCATGTGGAGGATATGGAGAGGAAAATTAGCAAGTCATTAAGGAAATGACTGGTGAGCAGTTCATGATATACTGCCAACATCAGCTTATTTGCATTGCTGAAGGTTGAAACAGGATGCTACCTGCAGCCTGCACGGAGGGAAAGGGATCTACACTAATTATTAATTTGTTTATACCTGTAGGCTGCAGTGTTGCTCTGACTATCATCGTTAGTGGAAAATGGAGATAAATTAAGAAGATAAAATATACATATGACAGCAAATGACAGTCAAAGGTAAATTAGATGTATGTTCCATTAAAATATGAGAAAGATTAAAAATAGCTGTAGTTATTGCTCATAAGATAGACTTAGCAGTAGGCTGAGAAATCAGTGTCTAGAAGGCTGACTTTAACTCCCTTGTTTGGGCATAGTTATTTTGTGGTGGCTTCTTTGCTTCCCTTTTGAGGTCAAAACAAAACTTACAAGGTTGTCTCAATCAGAAAGACATGCACAGAGCACTGTGTGGCAGAAAACAGGAAGGATTTTGGTTGGCAGCGTGTGAAGGCAGGTGCTGGAATTGGAAATAGTGAAAATGCCTGTGATTATTTTTCTAAATCTTAACGCTTATCTTCTGCAATAACAAAGTGAAGAGCTTGACCTCCTCGTTGTAAGTGCTACTGCAGGGTATCTAGAGTGACTGTAAGATTTGAGTAAGCGATGGGTTTTTTTCAGTGCCTGGTGTATTTTTTAAAACTTCACTCCTGTACTTCTTATCCCAGTGCATCCTCCACAATTTGTTTATTTTTATGCAGCTTAACTGCTTGACTGACTTGCAAAAAAAAAAGCCGACTACTGTGTAGTCTGACACTGGCAGAGAAGGTGCGTGAGGGGAGTATAACACCTACCAGTTGCCCCTCTTCTGCAGACAGTTTATGTGTTCCTCCTCCAGCTGGGAATTCATTATAACTGTTCCTCACAAAATGATACCTGCGACCTTTTGCTCTGTGAATACACTCATGAGGGCACCTGTGCTATCAATAGTTAGTTAAGCACTTTGAAATGTTTGGGTCTGAAAGATGCTATATAAATAAATGTAGCATATCCTTCTTGGCATATCTCATGATGTTTGTTCTAGAATATGTGGAAGGTGCAGTGCATTCTCTTGCAGGGTTGGATTCTTCAGCCTCTAGCACCAGTATCTGGACATGGATGAGGATTTACAGGAAATATTATGCACTTAGGAGAAAAACCTATTTAACACAGCTTTTGCTTATGCCAGGAAGTGACGAATTTGTCCCACTTGCTTTTGTGCATAGTAGTTGTAATGATTACATCTTTATTTAATGTTTTGTTCATGAATCTTCCACTTAAACAGAGACAGTGTGTGAGCCATCTCCAGGATCTAGGACACCCCAAGTTCTGCATCAATGTTCCCTCACTTAAAAGACAACTGACACCCAAGCAGCCTTTTGATCCCGTATTTCAGCTTGCTACAGGTTGTTCTCTGCAGAATAATTTTGTGATCTCTGTCACCGGTCCCTGCAGGGCTGTAAGTTTCTTATGATTGTTTCACCATGTCAGATGCTTTTTTCTGCAGCAGTCAAACTGGCTATAGCATTTCTTTTCCTGGAGTTAGCATACTTCCGCACCCATATAGCTGTTTCCCTTGTGTACTATTGAGTCTTTTCTATTAACTGTGTCTTAGAATTTTAGTGTTCAAGCCTGTTTCCTGATTTAGGTAAGTCTCAGTTAACCAATTATATCATATTTCTCCTTACACACATGTGGTGCAATTTCAGGTCTCTGTATTGCCTTTACGTCTGCCTAGACTTCTCTTACAAGAGATACAATTGCTCCTGTCCTGTTTCTGCAAATTTTTCTTTAACAAGTTTGGCTAGCAGTGTCTTCACTACTTGAGCTTTTCTGGCCTGTGGAAAGAGCAGAGGGATCCTCTCAATGAATGTCCCCATAGGATGCTGTGGTCACTGCCCAGATGGAACTATAAAAAGCACTTGAATGTTTGAATCCAGCCAGATGTCTCTGTGAGCTAGCAGCATGCACAGCCAAAAGGGTTACTGCCTATCATGTAGCCATACTTAACAGGAAAAAAAATCTTTTAAAAGGGCCTACAGGAAAACAGTCCAAATTACTTACATGAGGTTCTACTTTTAGGCCACCAAGGAAATGGGAGCATGTCTAGTTCAGCTCTGGAGTTCATGGGCACAAATATTATTCCCATAGAGCCGATAGTACAAAAAATGCACATACTTGGTCACACCTGCTGCCACATTGCTCTGTAATCCCTGGGGCGGAGCGGGGAATGACTGTGCGGCACCAGGCTATATGAATTTTACACCCACCTTTACCACACAGTTTCTGCATGATTGGTGGCCTCCTGAGAATGTGTCTCTGTGGCTAAAGGAAAAAAGTGTACTGCCAAGGAAAACATAAATATAATTATGCCCTGAGTTGGTATGAATAGCCTGAGAAAGACATGCAGAACCTTCTGCCCTTGCGAAGTTATCTCATATATTTGGGGGATTTTCCTTATTGTTATGTTCACAAGTCAACACAGCTGTACTTTCCAGATTTCTTTTCTCACTAATTCCACTAAAAAATATTCAGTGGGGAGGAGCATTAAGTGTTTTCTCCTTTCCCTGAGAAAACGGTGCCAGGATGCTAAACAGAGCTGCGGCAGCTGTGCTTGCTCCCTGTGTCACCCTGCTGTGCTGCTCTGGCCCAGGAAGCGGGCAAGACTCCAGGCAGTTTCCCTCCAGGAAACTCCATGACAGTGGGACCTCCTCTCAGCTATGATGAAAAATATCAAGGGAATAACCAAAACTTCACCAAGCGCATTTTCAACTTCCTCTGCTGTCTCTTCGTCTGAGTTTCTGAATCACACAAGAGCAGTTCAGCTACTTTGGCCAAACCTTTTCACCTTGATGAGCAACGCTGGTTGACCAGTTTGTGACACTTTGAAGCCGCCTGGTCTCATTTTCAGAAACTTCATGCTGTTCATCAGAGTCCTTAACATATTTTAATTTTCTGGGATAATTTTGTATGGACAAACTTTCAATTTTTTATGCTTATCAGTTACAATTGGATGTTGGCAGGCATGTTCTTTACCAACACGCTTAAACTTATAAAACTTTTTTTCAAATGTACAGCAGAATTGTGGAAACTGCAAATGCAGCTCATTGTGCTCAATTAGAGAGAGCAGAGTTTCACAGCTAAGCACTTTTGCACTTGCTTAGTGAAGAAAGCTGTAGGTGTTGAAATTCTTTAGAGAAAATCCAGGTACACAATCATTATTAAAGTGCCTAACAGTATCAATCTCTCTTTTAATTGCTGTTATTCAAGGTAGTTTTCAAACTACCTCTCAATGTCAAACCATTTTCAAGAGATATTGACAAATGGAAGTAATATTATTTAAGGTCATAACTTCTGTCAAAATGAATTCCATATGTCATTAGCTCAGGATTCATTTATGTCAGAGGAAGGGTCTGATCCTGCAAGTCTTGTTATACCAAGTACAGACTTAACTTCAGATGGGAATTTTTGGTGGCCATGTTACATAAAGACCAAAATGTAAAGAGTTAATAATGCACAGTCTGAAAATGAGCACTGTGATCAGTAAGGGTTAAAGCATCTTTCCCTAGTTTCTGACCTAATGTTTTACTTCAGCCTATAGTAGCCATAGGTAACACTCCAAATAAATCACATTAACAGGTTCCCCAAAAGCGGTCAAATTTCATGATTATTTAAGAAACCCCCCAGGTACATGTGTGCGCATTATGCACTGTATCAATGCAAAAAGACAGCAAGCAAGACTAAAAAAGCTATGCGTTTTATTTTGCCACTGAATCTGTTGCACTTTGCAATGTTTAAGTGGGCTTATACAACATAAACATTTGGGACATTTAACATATCAAGCTCAAATAAAAATGACACGCAGATCGTTCACTTCTGAAGCTGCCTTGTGTTCAGTTATTGGAACACTCCATCCCTGTGGTTTCCGAAATATTATAAGTATATATTCCAGATTAAACTTTCTATTTTCCTCAAGGTAGTGTTGCTTTTCAGCCCTCAATGGCTTGGTTTTTGCCTGAAGAATCAGGTCCTATCAGCAAAATCAAAGGCGATTACACAGCTCAGTAGTCATTTAGGATTTCTGTGGCTCAATTAAGCATGTATAGCATGCCACAGCCACTGAGACTCTGTTTATTCAGTGAAAGTGCTCTGTAATTTATTTAAAATAATCCATCTTTAACAAATAAAGAGGCCATTGACTGGCCATCGCTGCAGGCATCCATTTAAATGCTGCCTTCTTGATGGTCTGTTTTGCTGGTTTAAGTTAAATACCTGACAAAAGTGATTCAGTTTTTTGGAAATAAGATTTGTATGCATGATGTTTATTTTCTTTTACACCAGTAATCAGTTAGAACTTCTTTTTAACAGATTGACCATTAAAAATGATTAATGCTATTCACTCTGATAATAACAGATTGTGACTGCCAGGTCTGTATGTGTGTGAGTGCGTGTGTGCTTAAAATTGCTCAGGAATTGTGTCTTTATGACACTTTGCTAATCACGTTAGACCTATTACTGTATACATATATTGAAAATTAGATTTGATGACTACAGCAGGTGACAAAAACTCTTTTCTTTCCCAATGTGCAGCTTGTTTTTAATTTTTTTTCTTTTCCCACTTGACTATTTCAGAAATTAATCATTCATCTAGGCAACACCAGCAAGAAGCCATAAAGACTTGCCAGTACTAGTGGATCTTCTCTCAGCATCAAAAGATTGCAGTGTAAGTTCCTGGTAAGTGCTGTTACTTGTTGCACTGGAACATGACCAGCTCAGAAGAAGCTTTTTCTCTGTAACCAGAAACAGCCATTAAAAACCGTCTTGGGAATAGGGCAAAGTATAGTGCTAAATTTCCAGTGGAAAGGCAATAGAGAAGGCTATTGGTTAAAGGGCTGCTTCTTAGGGTTAAGGATAAATAAAACTCTGGTAGCCACAATGGCACCTCCTGTCCAGCAGCCACACAGTGTAGCTGTGTCTTGTCCTCTTTTCAGACTTAAAAAAGAAAAACAACCCACCAAGAACAACGTCAACCTTAGAGGAGGTGAAACTAAGCTGTTTGTGTTATTGAATAATGGCTTTTTAATGGTAGTTAAATAGAATCGTGGACAGCACTCAATATTTCTTTATGTAAGCATCTAAAGAGAATGTGACATGTTCACAGAAGAATTTCAAAGTCAGAGCAGCACATGTGCTTTGTTGCAGTAAGCTTATTCTCACACCATTTATTCTTCTTGCTTTTCTTCCAGAAGCCTTGTTAATAGTTCATTTGTGCCTGCTTAGATGAGAATAATTTTTCAATGCATGTTGTTTGACGAATGGTCAATTCTATTTTAAACATGAAGAATTATTCCAGAGCCCCGGAGGCTGTAACACGTCTATAGTCATTTAGGTTCTCGTGTTTTCAAATGAAGCTCTGTGGTACCTATAGATGAAGAGCGCAGCTAGCTTCATTCCACATTTCATGCAGGACAATCTAATTAGTACCTGCACATCTGGAAATAAGACAAAGAAACAGAGATTCCGTCTAGCACAAGACATTAATACACATACTAATTTGGCCTTAATTTTGATAGTTAATTGCAGGCATAGGACTGGAGTTATGGAAGAGTAGTGAAAACTACCTTACAGCTTTGGAGGTGGCTGAACTCAAACTTGAAAATGCTTTTATAAGGAGTTCTAATTTATCTTTAGTTCAGTGTTTTGTCATGTCTTTTAGAATGGTTTGCTGGACTTTGCCAATCCTGATGTTCAGGCACTATCTTGTGTTCAAGTTGAGGAAATGATCATATTTTAAGACACTAGATCAGCTAGCATGGCAACACCACAAGCCAAAGCACTAGCTCCTCAGTTAGGACTCATGATTGTACTGATGATTGTGACTAAGTTGTAGCTGTACAGATAAAACTAGGGCAGCAGGATCTTGTTGTCACTAGGGTTAGATGGTAGAGGAAACAATCATGTATTCCAAGTTGAATTGTTTTGTGATAATATTTTTCCTTCTGCATTTGGGGAATTTCACTTTTATATTATAATTGCTGTTGGTGATATTGAGTTAGGTTCTAACTCATCACTGAGGCATTTTTATAATTTTAAGGCAGCCACGACATATTGCAACTCCTAAGGTCTTACAATGGGGTCCAGGATCCAGATGTTCATCTAACTCTGTGTTCAACTCTTGGGCAGTGCTCCCTACAGCTCCTTCAAAGGAGATTGTAGTGATGTGGGTGTCAAGTCTCTTTTCCCAAGTAACAAGTGATAGGACAAGAGGAAATGGCCTCATGTTGTGCCAGGGGAGGTTTAGATTTAATATTAGGAAAAAATTCTTCACTGAAAGGGTTATCAAGCATTGGAACAGGCTGCCCAGGGAAGTGGTTGAGTCACAGTCCCTGGAGGTATTTAAAAAATATGTAGAGATGGTGCTTAGGGACATGATTTCCTGGTAGACTTGGTAGTGTTAAGTTTACAGCTGGACTCGATGATCTTAAGGGTCTTTTCCAAGCTAAATGATGCTATGATTCTATGAAATACCTGAGAATGAAATCTCCATATCATCATTGGACACAGGGGATATGCAACAAGAAACGCGGAGGGGAAAGGTAGCCTGAAAACCTGTCTTGCAGTATCACAAAGGTTTCTTACTTAGTGTTACAAATAGGTATCTGGTTCTCTTCTTAGTGTCTCCTTCCCCACAAAAAGAAAAGGCAGAAGCAGCCTTCTTTCTTTGGAAGTAGAAATGTGGATGGTAGTTGCTGCCAGGGCATTTGCCTAGAAAAATATTAGTTTGTGCTCAGTGCTCTCCTCTGCCTTGGAGGGTACCCAACCAAATATCCTATCCCAACCAAATATCCTATCCCACCCAGAAGGGCGTCCTGGTCAAGAAATGTTTGTGGATGGGGTCTGAATCCTTGTCAAGCTGAAGCAGGGAACAGCCATGCAGCTTTTCAGTTTGGAGGATGTGTAAGACAGACCTCCACTCACTTTGTGAGCTTCCGGGTCACAAGAGGTATAACTGGAATATTCAGGTGCCTTGGGGATCAGAAGGAAGCTGAGCCTGTTCAGTTGCAATTTAGGATTTAGGTACTGGATTCCTGCTTTGTGTGAACTACTCTTTGATTTCAAAGGCCAGTGGCATGGACATGTTTCTTCCAGGGTTTAGCAGAAGGAGAAACCGAGGTACCAGATATTGAATTAATTGCCTAAGGTCACACGAGGCAATGGGGGAAACATGGGGGAAAAAAAAGTGACCTAACTCCAAGCCTCATGTCCAATGTGTGGGATGACATTGCTATCCTGAACGGGATCTTTGTTTGAGTGATGAAATGTAGCACCCTGAGAAAAGGTAAGAAGACGTTCAGAACACAGATTTCCTTTGCACTTCAAATTCAGAATGTTGCTTTTCATTCATAGTGGTGCAAATATATTACCTTGGTGAGAAACCAGGGAGAACAGGGACTATAGAGCAGGAGCAAGCCTGTGGGCATACATGGGGAAGAGAAACAGAAATTATGCTGTATGAGGTATTGGAGGAGTTCCAAGTATTTTTATTCATTATTACTATTTTTATGTGAAAAGGAACAGCCTTCCAGGCCTGGCTGGTTTGCCTCGGGCAGGGATTTTGGCAAGTTCTAGTCCAAATCTGTGTTTGAATGTATGTGTGTGCGTGTGTGCGCAGGGTGCTTGCATGTGGTCCAGAATGTGCAACTTTTTATCTGCTACTGCTCACATTTACCTATTCCACCCTCTCCTGTCAATGCAACGGGCCTTTTATTTAGTTGTATGACCTTCAACTTCCAAACTTACTAGTGTTTTTAGAAGGGAATTCATTGGATAGACCTCTTTTTTATTGAAACACGTGTAAAAATACCAAGCTAAGTGATTAAAGGACATTTTAAAACTGAAAGAGGTTTTCTTATATGAAAATATGAAAACTTGTTTTATTACATCAGCTAGGGCAAAAGTGCTGATTTTTAAAAAATTTGTTAACATTTAATTTGGGTTTACGATACTTAGAAAAAAGCAAGAATAAATCTTTCTGTGACACATTAAATGAATTTAATTTAACAGAAAATATTACTGAGAGACCTTTTCAGAAATCTGCCCAAATTGTGGATTGATGGCCATTGGGTGTAGGCACATTAATTACTGAGATTTTTCAGGGGAAAAAAAAAAAGATCCTGTACATAAATTGATTGAATGTTTGAATTTGCTGGATGCTACTTGCTTGTCAGTTAGTGACAACATATTACTCCCATCATAAAACTTCAGAGGAACTTAAGGTTTACTGGTATGTTCCTCGTCTGTTAGCAAAGTGTAGTAATTTGTCACCTATACTGTTTTGCAGAAAGACTTGAAATACTTTTACAAGAGGAACAGGTAGATTTTTTGTTTTCGATGGCTTCTTATAAAGTGAGGAAGACAAGGGAATCTCCTTTCGTTAGTTGTGTTTTAGAAGCAAGAAAGAACTGGAGAAGGTTTTACCCAGCTATATAGGCTTGACCTTGACTTTTTTCTTTAGTTTATTGTTGTTTTGATATTAATGTCAAGTAGATTTTAATCAACACATACTCTACCCACTATATTTAAAATAGTATCTTAAAGTGAAATTCACCCGTAAGCAGACTACCAGCCCTGGAGCTATATAGCGCTGATGTCCTCAGTCTGACTCAAAGAAAATAACTATAACTTTTTGTGAAATAAGCTTACAATAACTCAGTACAAATTCCACAGTTAGCTTTTCGTTTTCTTTTGGTAATGAGAAGGGAATAAACAGTGTATAATTTCAGAAAGCGTGGTCCAAATGCAACAGAGAAGGAAACCCAGAGGGGCAGGGGTGCTTTGCATGAAGGCTCTTCAGATCTGCCCCGGGCGGGAGAGGTGGGTGGAGGATGCAGCTGCCTTTGGGGTGAATTGGGAGCTCTGCTTTGGCCATGGTTTGTGGTGTGAAAGCCCTGTGCGCTTAGGAGCCTGGTCTTACCAAGCACCGGTTGCTCCAGTCAGGCTTCACACGTGTCAGGCAATGGCAGTGGGGTCTGTCGGCAGAGTGCCTTGCTGGTGCGAGTAAAGCACCATGCTGAGCACCTGCAGCTGGCGAAGACAAATTCCTCCAGCTTCCAGCTTCCTTACAGGCAGCTTTCTGTGTTACTGTGTGGCAAAGCAGTGGAGACCCAGTAGGAATGCACTTCAGGAGCTTATTTCAATAATTTAAAAAGCTACAACTGAATTGCTGCGATGATTTGGGAGTTCTTGTGTGGGCTCTCCGTACAAAACGTAGCAATAAAAGGAGTGTAGAAGTCATCTTCCCATAATGGTCTTGAAAGCATTTCTCTCTGTAGCAGCCCACAAATAAAGACCAGATTTAAAAAGAGAAAATACACCTGGGTTGTTGGGGTTTTTTTTTCATTGCAGACACCCGGTGGAGATCCCTGTGATTTAGCCTTATGAATTAGTTTGCTGGGGCTTCTACAGAGTTTCTAACTGAGGCACTTGGAGTGCAATACCCAGATAAAGTCCTTCACGTGCACAGGGCAAAGGAAAATAGAGTGTGATAGGTAGTAAGGCAATTTCTACTCTCTTTACTTTTTCCCAGTATCTGCAAACCAGACTTGCTTTAATAATATTTAGGGAATGGCTGATGTGTGAAGCAAATAGCTCAAGGTCTAGTGGTTTGATTAGCCACATGCTCCTTCTGAAAACAAAGCATATCACATGTAAAGGCAGCCTGGAATAAATTATCTTAACTCCACCAATAACTTCAGGGGAGGATCTGTCCCACTGTGTATTTCCACATCTTCTGGGGAGTCATTTAAGGTGCATGGGTATGGAAGCTTAAGACAGTGTTGCAAAATTGTACAAGCCTAATTACCCACCCATGGTATTACTTTTAATAGGAGAGTAAATTGCAACAAGTTCATGGGTTTTTCAAACGTAAATATCATCATTACGAGAAAGGCAGGACACACAGCATTTGTGCTTGCTCATCACAGCTAAATAAGCAAGGGTTAAAGTTACACAAAAAGCATGGTGAGAAAACAGGTAGTTAACTTAAATCTGATTTTAACCAAAACTGTCATCAATGAGTTGCTTAGGGCTTCGCGTACAGGGGTGGCGTTTTGGAAGGAACGCCAGTTTCTTTCTCTCTCTTAAAACCCTACTGCCAGCCATCTGTTGATAATTATTGTCCAGTCTCTGCTGAGAACTTGTGATATTTAATATTTCCTCACCACTTGAACAAATAAGCGATAATAACTGCAAGGTACTTGACCACAGGAGTAGAAAGGCATATAACATGAAAGAGACAGTGTACATCTTGGCTTTTGAAAAGAACTCAGTTTTCTATTTGTGATAAAGATAAATATGAGTCCTTGAGGACTTACAAAATAGATGAGTGGCACAGCGTCTCTGGAAAAAACAATTTTTTAAAAATGACAGTTATCAGAAAGCTTAAAAATTGTTCATTGCTCTTTATGTTTCTAATTATTTTTAATTTACGCTATCCTTTCTCATAGAAAATGTTGGGCAATCTATTTATTTGAGTATTGAATATTTAGGGCAAGTAAGATACAGACATCTTGATTTTTTGCAATGTTTAGTCTTTTAAATTGTCAACGTTATGTTGAGCCTTACGTAGAAGGAGTGATGGAGAGCAGAGATTATTACATCTAGTTTAGAAGTGGTCTCTGATACAAGCTCATACGAGAAGCTGCCTGTAATTGCTGTTTTAACTTTCTTTTGCTTTCTTCAATTATGTTAATAGTAAATACTAATAATCCATGCTTTTGATCCAAGTACTTGGAGCTTTACAAATTATTACTATCTAAACTGCACGACATCCACAATGTGATAATTTCTAAGCTTATTTTAAAGATGGTCTGCCGACAATAGATTTCTTTTCAAACTTTCACAGTCTGACATTTCACTGCCTCTGGAATGACATCTGCTATTAATGGCATTGTTCAGCATTTTCCTAGATCCCAATCCAGGATTTTCCAAGTTGTTTCTAGACCCACAACTTCATAACTCTTTTGGTCCCAGCACTTTGAAAAGCTATTCCTTATCGAAGCACTGCAGACGGAGCATACTGAGGTGACAGCAAGAAAAAGTGCTCATTGCTTTTGAATATGTGGCTTTGTATGATTTGACTAATGTCTCACCAGACCTTCTCCCTTATAATATATATTTTAGATTATTTTTTGTTTATCAGTTTTGCTTTTCTTTAGAGGATTCAGTAGATAGAAGCCTGAGTGTCCCCACCTCAAAGCAACTGAAGTTCGTTGGTTGTCTTGGCTGTAGCTACCTCCATCTCCAAGATGGTTTCCTGAGCAGCTGCTCCGGAGCTTTTCCCTGCTCACTCTCACCTTCACTGCCTGCACCCGGGCTGATTTCCCTGACCCCATGTACAAATGGTAGAGAGGAAAAAAAATCACAGGAATGCTGATTTTTAATCCTTAGTTGAGTATGCATTTCATATAGTTGCCAGGTGCTAGTACTAAACCCCCTCTCCCCAATAAACCTTTAAATTTTATGGGTGTTTCATTATCAAATTGAAAATAAAACCACTGAACAGGAAATAGTAATTCTTAAAGGTTCATGCAAAATCAATTATATTATCCCTTGATAATGAAAAAGGAACCACAGGGCCCTGATGCAGGGTGAATTTCTTAACTGATACAAAAATACAGCACTTTTAAAGAAATTTATTAGCTAATGTGATTCTGGAAAATTGATTGCACCACTGAAAATTTACTTTCCATTTATAATTCATTTTTTTTATTGCTTTGAAAAGATGAACAAACACCAAAGAGCCACCAAAACCCCAAATCTACCTGTTGGTCATAGATTACCTAATTTTTTTGTATGTCTGCCCTCTTTAATTGTTCTGGAGGAGTGAAAGTGAAAGGTTCCTGGGATGTTAGGAAAAACATTGCAGTAAAATAAACAGGAATATGATAGGGGGATGGTTAGAACAGGAGAGACTGGTTTCAGTCCACGCTACCTTTTCTTTTTGCTGTTGGAATGTAACAAATATTAACTGCTACTTCTCTGCCGTACTTCATTACATAAATATTTGTGTAAATTCACACTGTGAATGTATGAAGTGCTTTGATGGGCAAAGAGGAGAGTTTCCCCACTTGCTGGTTTCTTCCTTATATGAAGCAACAGCACTGTACGCACTGACCGAACTTTCACACTCATGCTGTTCAGCATCAGCTTGAGTTCTCAGTTCTCTGTTTTCATCCTTTGTAACCGGTTTACTTACCCAAAACAGCTCTACTGCATTACAGAAATTCCCAAGTAAGTCCTCCAAGCCAGTACTATGGAATTTCAATTATTTTTTTTAATAATGAGTTGCTGATCTGGAGGCTTTTCTATGCCCCACCTCTTTTATATGATTAATTAATATACCATAAAAAATTCCAAGAGACTGTACTTGTTCCCACCCATGGTGTCTCTAAGCCCTCAAAGGAGAGAGCAATTAGATCTGGGGAATTTTTAGTACTCCACTATGCTCTGCTTCTAACAATGAGTGCTTTTTGAATTTATTTTATTTTCTGCTGTCAGTTTTGCAAATGTGATGGTGGCAATATGCATGCAGAAATCAACAGGGAATATTGTATTAAATAAAATAATTGATTATAGTTGTACATCTACTGAATCTGTCCCTCTGCCCCAACAATGTTAGTATATCTTATGTATCAATGCAGTAAGCAAGGCCTTTCCTCTGTTGTATAAACCTTGTAGCCATGGTAGTTAAGGATGTTAGAGAAGCATGGTGCATAGGAAGAGGAAATATTAGCGTAATAAAAGATGTCACCTCCCCCTGCATACCCTGCTTCTTTATTATATACATTGACAGAGTCAAGAACTTCCTTTATATCACTTTTATGTGTTGTTGATTCCATCTCCACTTGTAAGATCAAAAAAATTGAGCTATGAGTCTGGAATACGGGTTTCCCTTGTTAGAAAAAATACGAAAAAAAAAGGGAAAAAGTAGACATGTATTGTCTTTATAGTGTTATCTTTCACTCAGCATTAACCCAGGTGAGCTAGTCAGTATAAAAAAGTACTTAAAAGATTTGGTCTTGCTGAAGCTAGTATATTTTCTTTGAGTGGTTCATAGTTTTTATAACCTTGTCCACTCATTGCAGTAGTTTAGGGCCACATCAGTAATGTTGCATTAGGCATCTCTCAGCTTCATAGCCTACTTTTTATACAGGGAAATAAATTTTGAAGAGATCAATATATTAATTTATATTTTGAAACTAAGAGGATGGGAGTAAGGGATCTTTGTTTCATAAGCGTTTTGTCCCAGGTTTTAAAAGCCTGTGTGTTACAAAGCACTGTGATGTGGACTGGACCTATTGATGTCTAGATTTTATAATAGTTTAACAATTGAAACAGTTGGGATCTTTCATGACTATTAAGATATGAATCAGATGTGATGGCTACATATCAAGTTATGGGAATTGTGAGTGGATTTTGAAAACCTGTTGTAACTTTAAAAAAAATTTGAAAATATGAAGCAGTGACTGACAAACATTCCAGTCAGATCTAGAGAGTATAAAAAAATTCCAGTTTTTCTCAACGAGTATTTCATGATTTTGGTTAAAATAAATTTAAAAATTTGATGCAAATTAGCCGTATAGCATACCTTTCTGTACATCTCTAATGGTCCATGTCTTTGTGCTGCAGAGTAGCCAGCGTTGCAAGGTTTGGTGGTTGTTATAGACCTACCTAGTATTCAATCAAATGACATAGCTGTATCTGCAATTAGATATGTCATAACTATTAAGGGCTTCAATTCATAAAATTCATGCCTTGTCGTGGTTTAGGCTGGCAAGCCACTAAATGAATGACAGATGCTCTCTTTAACCTTTCTCCCTTCCCAGAAGAGAAGGGAGAGAGAATAAGAGGGAGAGACTTATCAGTTGAAAAGAGAACTAAAACTACTTTAATGAAATATTAATACATAAAGTAATATACACTGAGCTTGATGTAGATGGGAAGGAATACCCTGGTCAGTTTTGGGTCACCTCCCTGTCTGCTCCTCCTCACAGGCACGGCCCCTCTATGCTTTTCCGCTTCTGATCCTCCAACTTGGTACGTAAGAAAGTCATATGACCTTGGTTGTTACAGCAATAAGTATAAGCAAGAGCCTCTTTGCACACCATACCTTGGTATTAACTTAAACATCAAGCCTTATCATTCTGGAAGCAGGCACTGTCTGAAAAATAAGCTGTTAATTTCAGAAAGTGCAGTTAGTTAGAAGGAACTTTATCAAAAAGTAAAATTACTGAAAAGAAAATTGGTTCTGTTCTATCTCAAACCAGGACATTCCTCAAGTTCTGGCTAATTACATTTTGTTCCCAAGAAATTCAATTTCTTTTTTTTTTTCCCTTGAATTTGAATATGTGGTTAAATTGAAAGAGGCAGTTCATCTGTCAAAATGGTATTAGTTTTGAAGGCACTGATAGCACTTCCTATTAATTTTCTCATACTTCTATTTACAATATCTAGTTTTCAGTTTATAAAGGGAAACTCAGACTGTTTGAGAGAAAAAAATATCTAGTAATCTGCTTTAATCCTCTTTAGTTGTAACACAATTGACTGTATTGTGTCCACAATTTCAAGCACCAACCCTACAAAAGCATGTTTCTGAGCACAGTTTGCATTTAACTAGAGAAATTCCCCAATTCAGGAAAATCTGGACATTTTATTATTACAGACCATACTCATAACCTCTTATGATTTTTAGCCCTGACTGGCTGATATCTATACTGTGAAACCTGGAGTGCTTCCACCTCTTGGTGAAAGAATTCTGTCCTGTTCCCTCATGACTTAGAGGAATTGAGTTTTTGACTTCATGGAAAGACAATTTAAGTAGCGTGGCCAACAGGGGGTCACCGATATCTCCAAGGCGCCTGTTTGGGTCAAGCAAGGGGCAGAAAAATGGGAGATGTTGTGGGAGAAATACTATACAGGTTAGATATTGCTATACTTCCTGTGGCCAGGTGTGGAAAAGCAGTCATGTGGTAGCTCTCATGTCATCCAGTGTGTTTATCTGGTGGGTTGGCCCTGGCCAGCAGCCAGGTACCCACACAGCCACTCACTCACTCCCTACCTCCTAGCGGGATGAGTGGGAGAATAGCTAGAGAAAAACTATCCAAAAGTGTACTTAGTCAGTTCAGGTTCTCTGAAAAAGGAGTATTCAATTAAATAAGTAGGGGGCAATACAATATTTATATAATCAACTTAATTCTGCATTTTCTAAATTTAGGGTGTTCAGTTTTGAAGCCTTTTCAATATTATTTCAAGTCAACATTTGTTTATGTAATACTTAACCTGACAAGGTTAAGGTAGCTTGGTATAAATTATATTTCTAAAGCATTCTGATAGGCTTGGGTGAAATTAGTGGGTTTAGAATGGAAATTGTTTGCATATCAGGATATAGACATGCAGGCATACATTTACATGTCAAGAGAAATCTGATTAAATAGTGCAACTTTGTTATTTTAAGAGGAATATCGATGCTTCCCATTATCCCGCTAGAAAGACAATTAGTGTTCTTTCCAGCAGGAAAATTGTTAGGGAATAATTCCAACGTTTTACACCACTTGTGATTTTTTTTTTTATTATTTGGATGATGGAATGTGTCAGCTTCTAAAACAACTGGTAATCTTTTTGAGTCTAATTGAGGATTGCTATCTGCCTATATTAAATTATGAACAAATGCCTCTAAGATAGCACACTAGTCTCTAAAATTTCCAGGTGAGAAGAGTAATTTTAACATGCATTCTAAGTAATTTCATATTTTAGTTAGAAGGAAAGTTTAAAAAACCTGAATGACTCAAGAATCAACCTAGTATGGTGTGTAATCAAACAGCAGGGAGGCCTGAGAGGCATCCATCGACAGAAACAACCAACTATCACCACCGCATTCATTTTAGGAGCCAACCCACAAGTCTAGGTGTTACTGCTGGAAAATATATAATGCAGCTTCACATCAGGATCCTAGAGCTGCCAAGCATATCTCCAGAGTAACTTTAACAGTGATTACACTTGATGAAGGAGGTAGAGGAAGTATATCCATGTGCCAGCAGCACCAGGAGGATAAGACCAATATTGAAGTTAAAGTACATTTATGTGAATTCTTATTCCGCCATTAAACAGCAGTTTTTCATAGGATGAGCTTTGCCTACAAAAGTCTCAGGTGTTTCCGCTTAGTGCTGGTCTCTTTTTGTAAATATATAGACTTTTAATTACAACAAGTAGGCTAGCTAACAAGGAAATGTTTGAAAACACTGAAGACAGTAAATCCCGTAATCATGAATTGCCTCTATGATACTGTGCTAGCCTCTGAAATTCCCAAATGAGAAGGCTTATTTTAACATGCATAAGTAGTTTCACATTTTTGTTGGAAAGAGAAGTCAAACTTATGACAAAGTAAGAGCTTAGCTGAGGATGGAGGAGGAGTGTTGTAGGCTGCAGTCCTAAAGATTGTGGTATTGTGACAGTCAATATTGACCGAAGAAATGTACTTTATTCCTGTATTTTATTTAAGTTATCTAGTACTTGAAGTGAACACCCAGTCCACAGCAATCACAGCCAGCAAACAGATGTCTAGCCCAGAAGAGTCTACAAAGCAGTTCCATATGTTCCCACTCTTCAGAATTCACATTAAAAGAACAAGCTGGAGCTTGTTAAAGGATTTCTGTACAATTTTACCTTTCTATCACAATATATGAAATCCATACCTGTGCAGGCAGCCAAACCAAAACCTATTCT
Organism: Rhinoptilus africanus; assembly: GCA_013400135.1. Taxonomy (NCBI): domain Eukaryota; kingdom Metazoa; phylum Chordata; class Aves; order Charadriiformes; family Glareolidae; genus Rhinoptilus; species Rhinoptilus africanus. The sequence goes on along the minus strand of VXBO01001858.1, from coordinate 198,665 downwards.
CTTATTCAGGCCTACTTTGATGCTTAAGTAGCCTTTCTGCTGGTGTTCTGTGGAGAAATGCCTCTCTATCTGTAGACTGCATGCTAAGCATGGGAGTTTTTGCCAAAGTGGCTCTTTTTAACCTGTTCTGAGTTGGCACTGAAAGATTCCTTAGCCCTGAATTGTGAGAAAAACACTGTCCTGGAAAGAAAGTGAGGGGGAAGCCTTCTGAGAAATGAAGCTGCGCTACTTTTAATGCTGGCTACATAAACAAATACATCTAAATCTGAATTAGTGACCCTGCCTTGCAAGCAGAGTTTCTCAGAGGGAAACCATTTGCTCTCTATTAAAAACAATGGCTTAATGATCACAACTAAATGCTGCGGCCAAAGAATTAAGCTGTCTTCATGTCTGAATTTAAGTGCGGATAGAGATGTAATTTCCCCCCCCTTTTTTTTTTCTTTTTTAAAGGAAATAAGTTTATTTTGTGGTAGGGATGGTCTTTCTCTTCTGTGCTGGAACAAACCCTAGCACAATGGGGTGTTGAATCATGACAAAACCTACTGCAATAATTTTTCTGGAGGAAGGGTGTAAAAATAAATCTGTACAAATCCCATTTGTGAAAAAACATTTCAGCTTGTGTATGAGAAAGGCAAAAATTAAATCATTCACAATAAAGAATTCTACATAAAATTAGCAGACAAAGATGAAATTTGTCTGTCTCCTGGAGAGGAAAACCTGCCATTTTAAAAGAGAGAGAGAGAGAAACCCACTACAGCAACTGGCATTCTTACTGGGAATGTGTATGCTCCATTTTAGGGCTTCAGATTGAGAAACAGCTTTGAATAAACCTGGAATGTCTTAAATTTTAGTGAATTTCCTCAGTTAAAGAATAATACAGAAAAGAGCTCTTTGACCCTACATCACCTTACTGTCCTTCTTGGTCTGGGTGATTCTGTGGTCAAAAAAAGAAAATTTCAGAAATTACTTTGAAAGGAATGAATAAAGAGCCTTTCAGGCTTTGAGAACCTTGGAAACCTCTGAGTTAAACAACAGGATTAGGCCATGGCTATATTGATAGATCAGTCTTCTAGCATTTTCCCAAAACACAGGAAGACTGTTCACCTCCAGTGAAGTGGAGGTAATGTTTATTTCTTCCTAGATACGAGTTTTCGTTGGTTTTGTCCTGTTTTCCTAGTCTTAGTTCATCACTGGAACTGCAGCATGTATATACCAGGATGTGAATGTAAAGGCATTAAACTCACAGGGCAGATTGCAGTCTTACCCACTGGAGAACTTGTTTTGCATGTAAAGAGACACGCAGTCAAGTTTTAATGAAAGCAATAAATGGATACTCTCTGAATAAATAGAATAAATAGCTAGAATAAATATTTTTCACACTACTGAAACATCTGCTGATTGCAGAAGAATATGATGTCATAGCCACTCTCTTCCCAAAATACTTTTTGGAGGTTGCACAATGCTACCATCTGCATCTTTACCCCAATATACTATGTTTTCATCCCACTGATGGAAATGTAGACATTAGCAAGTTAATAGGAAACATAAGAAATCCAGAGTTCAGCAGCTTGCATACCTGCCTAGCTCCTGATGAAGTTGGGATGATAGATTTGATGTCTATTTGACAAAAAAGAATAGCAGTCATTGCTGCTTTGATCATTATTCTAACTAACTATTGCATATTGTACCGGAAATTAGCTAAATACTGGGCCTGAACTTGATTGTACAGGGGTAACTTCAGTGTGTGGATAATGCATTGTAGACACAGTTTACCCCTACAGCAAGCATAATTTATTCATGGGTGGATTGGTCATGTTTAAGTAGCCTATTAAAATACAGATTTTTAACCCTTATCCTGTACTTTTGTTAAAGCTGGGAAAACTGTTGTTTTGGTGCACTAGATCCATCAGCAGAGGAAAAAGTTCGTCTGAAATTCCATTTTCTGGTTCAGTGCTTTGACAGTAAATATGGAAGTAAGAAGCGAATCGTCCCCAGCTCAAACACAGATGGCTTGTTATTGATACAGAACAGAAATATACTTCCAAGTAGACATGACAGAAACCAAGGCTGTAGCCAGCATTCACTGGAATTGAGACATGATGTAATCTCAGACAAGGTAATCAGTGTAAGAATGCACTCGCCATTTATTTTTAAGATCTTTCTATATCTGCTGATCATAAAAGGAAGCTGCTTCTCAGAATGCTCCGTATCTGAATGAGGTTTCTGATATGCTGTTTGAAACTTGCTGGTTTTCTGTGGTCCCTGTTTAAGCCTCTGTTCAGGAAAATATTTTATACCTCCCAAAAGTGATTTGACTTCCTCAGTTTTTAACTGTTGGATCTACAGAGCACAGAGAATCTGTCTTCTAGTACACCTTACGCAGCCCCAGTGTGTTTAATCATTCATACTAGTGTACATCCATGAAAAATTACATAATAATCTCCATAGCTAATGTGTTAAAGATTCATTTTCATTAATATAGTATCTAAAGTACCTCTGCACACAACATTTCCAGTGTTTGTTCCAATGTTTCCAAAGAAAACATTTGTACTTTACTGTCAATAAAAGTGACTATGTGATTGACAACACTTGCTGATAATGAGCAACTGAGGTGCTTCAGGTGATGCCAGCGTTTTCCTTTCCTCATTTCTGTTTTGCAGAGAGCTACAGAGCTTCCAACTTAGATTTTTGGCATAGATATCTTTTTTCTATCATTAATTGTTAGTTTGAAGAGCTGTTTTCGAGAATAAACAGTTAAGGTTTTTCTCAGGACTTTGCCACTTGCAGCTTTGATATTTTTAGTTTCTTGTCCTCAGGGAATGATAAAAGAGGAAGACAGCTAAAAAAATACCTCCTTTCTTCCAACCTGTCTTCTTTAGAAACAAATGGGTCTATCACAGACTGCCAGTGGGGATGGACACCTGGGAGAAAGATGTAAGAGTGGGTGGAGGAATTCCATGAGTAAGCAAATCTGAAGTTGTAAGGAAGCAAGATATGGTGGTGTGCTCAGGGAGAGTTTGGAGGAGAACAACTTAGCCTGAGGTGCAGTCAATCTGAGGTAACCCCATAAATGGGATCATACCTGAGCCTGGGACCTTAAAGTAGAGAATGTCAGGGGGCTGGTCTCTGGTGGAAAGGGGGATAAGAATTTTTCCTTTGAGAGCACGTTTAACAGCAGATGGATAGCACACAGCATGAGGAAGGTCCTATTTGCAAGTGTTGGATGTGAGAAAGAAATGTATAGGGATAGACTCTCTTCTATGGCAGTTCAGGTTAGGAAGGAGAAAACTCAAAGTGACTGGCAGCCAGAGAGGAGAAAGGGGTTAAGAGGTGAGAGGAAAGCAGAGTCTTCAGGGAGCAATTGATTTCCTTGCATTCATTTTGTTTGTGTTTTTCCATCAGTGGGGAATAGCCATAAGTCCACCTGCAGTTTTGGTCGACTCTGCATGATTTTTCAGTCTGCATACCACAGAGGTGAGCGTTTCTGACTTTCAGCAACAGAACAGAGGGAAATTCTGCATAGCCCACACAGTGTCTGAAAGTGTACGTGGTGGGAAATGGACAAAGCCTTTTGGATCCAGTTAACTTATAAATGTCTTGTGTACGCGTTGGCAGAGAGTGCTTGCCTTCTCCACTGGGGGGATAGCTGAGAGACTGAGGGTCATAAAGGTGAACACCAAAGGCTTTCTTAAAAATTAAGTTTTTACCCCTTTGCAGCTTGCTTTATGACACATGCAAAGCTCTCATATGTTTGGAGAGATTCTACCTTAGTCCTGAAATTGAAAACATAAGTTAAACTGTCCAAGAAATAGTGATGTTTGAACACTAAGGTGTCCTGTTAGGCTATCTGTCTCCACATTGAAAACCCAGTCCTCTATATTTTCCATTGTTATCATCACCTTTTAGGCCTCCATTCCTTAAACTTCTAAAATACAACTGTGGAAGTCAGATCTTGTTGTCTGCAATATATGGGCCAAGTTACTTCATCTATTTTCCATATCACCCTAGTTCTTCCTATCATATAGGGAAGATTTCTTAAAGATGTAGAAAAAGTATATAGTAAGAATATAGAATTACAGATGATGTATATTTTTAATGGGAAGTTAAATATTTTGAGATTCTCCATCTCTGACTGTTGCAGAACAGAATGAAATCTGAAGTGAAATGATAGTGAAAATAATCCACTATCTACTTATTTTTGGAGTAATTTTTGCTTATTACTTCCTCCTGGTACTGTGTGTGGTTGAAACCAGGGCACCAGATCATGAAGTCCTTACATCTGGCCCAAGCTGAACTCTCCATTTTCCCATGTTTACATCCTGACCCTCCACAGACTTATCTTTTCACTAATCCCAGAAAATTCAATTAGGAATTTTTAATTTAATTTTTTTTTTTTTAAATGAACTCTCTCAGAACCACAGTTCAAAACTGATCTTACCAGTGACTGTTAATTCCAGGAACAACTTGCAAATACTTCTGGAGTAATGTAAAAGAAAGTAGAACAACAAAACCACCTGAAGTGAGTCCATTTTGTATGAAGTGCCTTGGAGGTATCTTATCAGAAAAGACCATTTATTTGAAGTTGTACACTACCCAAGAGTCTACCAGGCTCCACAGTCAATTTTAGAGGAAGCAGGGTAGGGATATCCCTATGTTGTCTCTGTATATGCCCCTGTTGTCATTCTCTTTCTCCGAGTACTTCATTCTCTTCCCCCTAGGCAGATTTCCGCATGTGAATTAACATTAGTGAGGTGCGGTTACAGAATTAGTGTCACTCCCATTGTACATTCTTTGTCTCATTGATACCTTAATTTTGTAAAGTTTTATGTATGTCTTCAAAACAAAGTGTAAAGTAATGCTTCATGTGGAAAACAAAGACGAGGTAAGGAAAGGTAAGGTTTTAAACTCACCATAGGCATTTAGGTTACTTTCATGAAAGAAAAAAAATCCTCTAGATTCTAGACTATTTATGTTCCTGAGGCAAATGATTTGTGAATGGAAGAGAATAACTGAATGTGTTAATTTGTCCTCCAGACAAAGCAGTTAGCTATGTCTGGGTGCTAACCCAACATTATTTCCATATAGTTCTAATACATTCCCAGTACTCTCAAAATTAGACATATATAAAAGTACTATTAGTCCAAGAATGTCTTCCTGACTAGAGCCTGACCCTAAGCACAATGAACATCAAGTGGGGCTACAGTCTTCACAGAGGTGGAAGCCTTCTGAGAGCACCCATCCAGATCTGAGAACACTCTTGGAGGCAGAGAAAGTACCTGAATGAAGGAACTGTTTTCAGTGGGAGAGCTGGTCCACCAGAACTTGCCACTTCAGAAAACTGTCAGGGAGTTATCAAAGGAAACAGTTGGGAGAAAATTTCCAGCAAATCACAAAGGCAGTTGGTAGGCAAATGTAGGTAAGAACAGAGTTGAGAACATCAAAATTGAGTACGAAATATTGGTAAAAAAGTCAATTACTCAAACTTGTCTGTTTACTTTCAGACCTTGAAAATAAGTTTGTTTGAATGACAAATGCCATCCAGTGAGACTAATTTATGTACAATTAATGATTATTTTTGAAAGTGTACTTGAATGCTTTCATCAGATATAAATGCATCATTTCTACACAATTCCCTCCCCACAGTTACGATATCACGATTGAATTACTATAACTCTTAGCAGAGACAAATATTTATATTGTCAAGACTTCTAAGACTTTTCTGTTCATCAGTATGTAGCAGTCGCTGGTTAGGTCTACAGTAGGTTTTATTGTGCTGTTTAACTGCCCATTCCATGGTGGTCTGTGCTTTTCAATGACAAATGACTGCACATAATTTGGGTGCTATATCATTAAGACAAGGAGGGGCATTTATGTTTTCCTCTATGTAATGTAACTGTGAGTGTACATTCACTTTGGGGGAATTATGTGCTTATTATGACAAATAGTGCATTTTTAAGTGTTTAAAGATCTTTTTTTGGACAGAGTCCCGCCTCTATGTATATATTGAAGGTATTGCTGTGACACAGCATGAAAACTCATGGTATAGTTATCTAAAAAAACTTATCCACTCCCTATAACATGTTTAGATTGCTTTTTTAGACTCTATAAAATTTTAGCTAGCACTAAACATAGAACTTCATTCATCATCACACAAGCAAAGGCTGCCAAAGGAAGCCTACTCTTCCTGAGCTAAAAGTGGCAACACTCCAGTATTGGCAGAAATCAAATGAATCATTTCCTGCTTTTAGTTTTAGATAAATAATCAAAAAAGATTGTCTAGATTCTGATCCAAAAGTAATTTTTCATAGCAAGGAATAAGACTACATCTGCAAAGGCTTTAAGTGGGTAATGTTCTCCTGATAATTTCTTAACTGGGAGGGCCCTATAAAACCTATAGTCGGATCAAAATATCGAAATCTAATTTAAAAGAAAATGTTAAATAATCATATTGGCTTTTAAGTAGAGTAACTTGAAGTGCGCGGAAACACAGAATTTTGAGGATCTAGTTTGCTCTTGATGCACTGAATGAATGTGGTGCAACAGGCTCCTGGTGGATCTGCTTTCTTTCTCGAGGAGAGAGAAGGGAGAGCAGGGGCAGAAAATGCAGCTGCTGAGAGTGGGTGGTGGTGATTGCAGAGAAGTACACATTAAGGAATAGTTATCTGTGAACTGTCTCTTGTTCTTTTGGTTCTTCCCTCTCTAGTATCCATCATGAAGAGGGTGTCTGGACTGCTGACAGGATGATGCCAGGCTACGTTTGTGTATGTGCGGTAAGGGGAGACCTATTTAAAGGAGCTGGAGGAGAGAATAATGGAATGAAGAAACCCCAGAACCACATAGGGAGACTGTGAAGTGATCAGAGCAAAATAGGCAAGCCAGGGCTGAGATCAGAGTTCAACGGGAGAGACTACTATGGCAAGGGCCAGAGGAGAAGAGTTGAGAAGGTTTGAGCTGAAGAAGCTACTAAAACTGTGCTGCGAACAAGAGCAAGTGGGAGAGTGAGGAAAGTCATGGTCGGTGGCATAAAGGATGAGACTTGAGGCAGGGAAAGGACAGGACTCACTGCCCTTCAGAACCTCTGGGAGCCTCAGGCCTTGCAGAGGTGCAAAACTCACAGATAAAGTATCTTACCGTTTGTCATATCTGCCTGACCTAAAGGATGACGACCTCTTATTAAGAGTTGTTTAATTAACCAAAACATCAGAAATCTGTGCAGCAGGAAGAGGGAGAGCACTGCACTGTAATGGGAGAGCTCACGACTCAGTCTGTAAGTATGGAAGTGAGGCTGGAAGCAAGTCTGGAAGCAGGAGAAAAAATGATACCTGGAACCATTGAACAGTGATGAGGGACAAAAAGAGGAATAGTGACATCCTGAAGGGGAGAGAGTAGAAATTATCAAAACCTGTGCAAACTAGAGCACATTGCACATTTCAGAACCTGTGATAGACCTGAAGTCTCATTATCTTCCATGAAATCCACTGGCAGCGTGTTTTCCCTCTTAAGCTGATAGGTAAAGTGAAAACCTGCTATTGCTGCTAGTTTCTCTGTGGGCTTAAGTGGCAGAGATTTGAGGGCTTAAGTTAAGATTTAGTTGTGTACAAAGTGGGAACTGATTCGGTTCCATAGGATGATATTTCCTCTTTTAATTTCCTTTAAAAAAAATGAATCCACAGCAAAACCACCTTTTGAGCACATAAGACTTCAAGGTTATGAAGTGGGGAAAAAAATTCTGTAGTGGGGATCTGAGGGAAGGTATATATATAGGAAGAGTGCAGACAAATGAGAGATCTTGGCTGAGTTGAGGCCAAAGAGCAGTTCAGTAAATAGCTTCTGGAGAAAAAAAATGAATCAAAATAAAAGACCAAAGAACAATTACAGAGTCCTAACCACAGCTCTCTTGCTTAGTGCCTGATTAACCATCAACTTCAGTGTTTATAAGATGATAGAAAGATGGTTAACCCAAATTTACAGTCCTAAGTAAATTTGCATTATCTAGATTATGAAACAGGAGA
>VXBO01001858.1:151266-190648 GCA_013400135.1 Rhinoptilus africanus | reverse complement strand
TTTTTTTTTTTCCCCCCAGGTGGTAGTAGCATGACATCGCAAGCTGCACTGAGTGCATTTGAGATCCAGCCATCACCAGGTCTGCTTCTTTGGTTCTATGGGTGTTTCTCAGAGAGTGGTGAGTTAGGCCGTGGGAAGCGTTACAGATATCAGGTGGTCGCTTTATGAACTTCCCGCTTTCCCACTTTGTGAATTTACCACTTTCATAAAAAAACTCCTCAATATTTTTTTGATGGCAGTGTATAATGGAGTCCAGTTTTGCAGCCAACCCAATGTGAGCTCTAGTGGAGCTTGTGGGTGCACACATGACAGTAAAGCCAGTTTGAATCATGTCATTTATGATGATGAAGTCCTACAGTCCATGTTGCTCCTATCAACAGGGACAGAAATATCCTTGTGCAGCTGTAATTCTCGAACACTTACCCAGCTTTGAAAATAAATTTGCTCACATCTGGGCAGTCTCCCACTCCCTTACGGGAATATCCTGGGTCTGGAAACGTGAGCCTTCTCAGACATAGGAAGGGAGCAAATCCAGTTATCCCGACTCTTAAGATAGATCTGAATCATGAAATATTTCTCTGTAGTGATTGCTTCAGTGGAAGAGCAGTAATATAAGTATGTAATATAAAAATTACATATTGCAGATTTGTGGCCAAATCTAGTCAAGAATTTCAGTTTAGGATTTTGATCGTAGGACAGAAATCTATAAAATTGTCTTCTCTGGGTTTATGACCCCAAACCCCAGCATTCTTCACAAATCACAAGATTACAAGTCTGAGGGGAACGTTTTTCTGAGATTTTGTTTGGATCTGAATGAAGCATTTTTCACTCAATCTAGAATCCAAATCACAAGGGTATTCTTGGCATAAGGCTTGCAGTTGAAACCACTCAGAAATATGCAAGAATATTGACTTGATATGTGGTTTTGGATCATTTCAAAGAGTAAAAGGTGTGATTGGCTGTCATTTCTGGGATATAGAGGTCTATTAACTCTTTTTATATCACCAAGAAACAGAAGCATAGTATCATGTCTTTATAATTCATATAATCTCAGCATGCATTCTGAAATCAGTGTCAATTCATGGGTGCCAAGATGTTCAGACTATAACCGCACAACTAAAAATTAATAGCTTTGCCAAATCAGGTGATTTTTATGACTAGTCTTATGACATTTGGTATTCTTAATGCCTGAGCTTTTAAAATCAAGTATTACATAAAAATGTTTTTGCATTCAAAAAAACCCAACAATGCATTAATTATCTGTTGAGTGTCTGCTTTCATGGTTGCAGACAGAAGCTTAAAAATGCGACCACACTGTAGACTAAGAATAACATAACAAAAGACACTTTCTCCTTAAAACTGAAGTGCAAGCCAGTCTTATAACTTTTGGGATCTGACTCATGATATTTGAATGCTTGGGATTGGCAGTATTGTACTAATATGTTTTGTATCAAAATTCAACTTTAGAAAAACATAACTTTTACTATCCAGAAATTTTTAGGTCAAGAGGCTACAAGGTATGGAAGGAGAAAAATGAGGGCTCCCTCCCAAGCCAAGACCCTTCAATACCATTTTTTTCCTAGAGAATTACAACCTGAAGCAGCACCCAGATTTCCAATCTCATGTAATGTGGCAAAACTTGCCTGACAGGATGATAATGGCTATGCAGAGGGGTTGCTATGTCCCCTCCACACTTTGGCGCCGCAGCAGGCTCCAGAGGGAAGCACTGGTTCAGAACGCCCTGAAACTACCTTCCCTCTGTGCCCATCCAGGGCTGTGGGTGAATACTGCATTTCTGCCCACAGTAATGAAACCCAGTGTCTTCCAAAATAAATATTGTTTCTTGGTTACTAATATAAATAAATGCATTGCACATTACATTTTTGGAGAAGAATGTGCAATACCAACATTTCTGAAGTTGAATGGAGAGGTCCTCCCTCTGTTTCCCTACAGTCCTCACACAGGCAAAATTCTACTTGAGTCACTGAGAATTTACATGACTGAAAACTACAGAGGGACCCCAAAGTACTTCAGGTTGGGTTTTTGTTTTCCTGAAAATAGTTATGAGAATTGAATAACAATTTTATTTGAGAAGGTGGAACAACTCTGGTATTTCTTTTTTTCCAATGTTATTTTTTGAAATAGTTGTAAATTCTGTAGTTTGTAGCTCTCTGAAGGGAAAAATGAATCATTTGTTCACTAAATGGAAAATTAAAGAAGACAAATAGCACAGTTAAGAGCATGATTTATTACAGTTCACATCCTACTGTATGTCCACAAGTTCTTTTAATGCTTTTCATAGGAAACAAAACCTGGATTCACTCTTTTCCCAGTGAATTTAAAAATACTTTTAATTCAAGAAGTTCTACCTTTCCTCTCATTTCATTTAGACTTCCTTAAATGATATTCATCATACTTGCAATAGATGATAGTAAGTTTTCTCATCATGGTTGTATAAGATCATGTCGCAGATCCCTTTCTTTACTTGGTGGAAACCAATGCGGTTCCGTTGTTGTTGATTTTTGTTTTCTTTTTAATTAAGTTATTTCTTTTCTGTGTTTCCACAAGGTATTGATTTGAGATGTGGTATTTTGAACCCAAAAAGCCGAATTCTCAACTGGTGTCACACCCCTGGTTTCAAAGCTTGTAGGGGGTGAGCTGAGGCGGGGGGAGAGAAGGAGTTTAAAAAATGGTTTAGGCTACACTTTCTCCTTCCTCCCTTGAAAAGGAGATTATCTCACTGGAAAAAAACTCTGGTCAGTGCTATTCCCTGAACTGTTCCTGAGCACTATTTGTGAGATGCTGACACCATGTCAGGGATGGTCTATCCAAATGGATGTCAGTATGTTAGGACTGAGCCTGTGCTCTCTCATCAATGATTTTATCAGCAGAGATGTAACCAGAGAAAGCAGTTTGGACCTGCTCCTCTCAAACATTGTCTCCTAAAAGAACCTAAAATATCTCCTTTTTGCAGATGCCTTTGAAGAGACTCACACATGTGATCAAGATTGTTATGGCTTAGATGGGTAGGGTCCAGTGGTAGACCTCTTCCACTGTTCAGACATAAGGACATCTTTCAAGTGTTTAGGAGATGTTCTATTTCCCACTTTTCCTATATTTCTTTTAATAGCAGTATATTTAAGGTATAGGCCAAGAAGTGGCAGCTCAATGGTGAGTTGAGCCCGTATCCTAGAAGTACCTATTTACTATTCACAACAGAGGGAACCTGGTCATGTAACTTGAAGTAGTTCAAATAACTGTCCTGTGAAGGAAAGTCTAATATATAGCTGTCTACAGTGTTAACATTTGGTGTCCAAAGTAAGAAGTATTAATTCAGATTGGTCTGAATTTATTAAAGACAGAAGTTGTCGACAGTTAGTGTTGTAGCATTTGTTTTGGTGTTTCTGCCCATGGCTCAGGTATGTTCCTTCAGGCATTTCCACTGTATGATGTTGCTTATTTTTCTACACAATTACTTCCCTAAAGAATTTTCAGAACACTAAAATAAGACAGTGTTTAGTGACCACATGGCTAGGTTGAACTACAACTTTGGCAGCTCTCAGAAACTGTACTTTAGATGAAGAGTGATATGCACTTGTAATGGTTGGTTAAAAATGAAAACATGGCCTTTGTTAAAATATATCATGGAAAATATGTAAATTAAGGGCTTCTGATCTGTAATTGGTAAACTGGAGCTATTCTGATGTTCCCCTTCATGAATGTCAGGTCTTGTTATGAATCCAACATCCCATATGAGGATAATCTGCACCAGCGTAAAATTAAATTATGGACAAGTCTTGGATTCCTAGAAGGTTTCTCATTTTCTTAGTGCATGTTTTAAACCCTGTACTTTTGTTAATAAATTAGTAAATAATTGTCTAGTATTAGAGGCTGAAAGGAGATTCATCGCACAGGGAGAAAAAAAAGAAAAACATGATCCAGACAAACTAGAAAAAATGGACTCATTCACATAAGCAAAACGCAGATCTAGGTCTGCTCACGTAAATGCTGTTTCTTTGAAATGTGTAAATGAAAACGGTATCAATGGAAGAGCATAATTCTTCTAGGATGCAAAATCTATTGGGTATGGAAGAAAAGATCATCTTAATTAATTATTTTTTTTAAAAAAACCCTATCTTTCTGTAACTGGATAACAACCTACCAGAGACAGAAGGATGACACAAAGCAATTAAAAGTGTGTCTGCTATAAGAACATGATCGCTTTCTATTTAAAGGTGTAGCTAGTGCCAGAGGACCAAGCACAACACAGACAAAATCCACAGTTCCCCCCTACTAATCCATATGAGGTGGAGCAACCATACACCTTGGGAGCCACCGTAAAGCTTAGCTAGAAAATAGGTACAACAAAGCCCCGAGTCAAATTTAAGCTATTTAATTTGAGTTATAAACCTGAAAATGTTGGGTGAAACGTGTGGAAAAAAGATCAAAGACCAAGTAGCTTGTGGATGTAGTGGTCGGACAGGAATCTGAGGAACACATAATACAGTATTGCTAACCTGAAGGCATTCACAAATCATCAGTCAAGTCTGGAATGTCATGAGTTTGGGGAATTTTTTGATATAATAAATATAGGACTTGTTTTGTCTTTTAAAGGCTCAAAATCAGGGCATTTTTGAGTCACTATTTTTTTTTTTTTTAACCAAGTTGTGAGCCATAATATTATGTTTGGAAAGAATGAAAGCTAAGAGTCTTACTTTGCTCAGGAAAAAAAAAACTTTGAGAAAACACTTGTTGGGTGACTTGCAATAAAGGTCATAAAATTTGGCAATGTAGAGATAAATTAATCTGGAAAGTACTGTAGTTGAGGAAAACTACTGGCAGTCAGTATGTGAGAATTTGAAAATATAGCTGTTTCTTTTTTATAAAAATAGCAGTAATCATGCATAGGGCTGAAATTAAAAGCTGCAACAAACTTAGATATCTGTTATTTAACTCATACATGTTTTATGAAAAATAGATTTTTTTATTCATAAATATTTGTTTCTTTACTTATAAATTTTTGAGAAATGAGCCAAGCTTTTAATTTCATCTATGCTTTTATCCTACATAACTTATCTTATGCTATAGTTTTCTCTCCTGTTTAGAAACAGAAATAGTGGCAAGGAGTATGCTTTTAGAATAACAATTTTAGAGGTAAGGAAGAAGTGGTGAATGCTTTTTTGTCATGAGTTGTAGAGTATCAAAAAGGTGTGTGAAGCAGAATTTAAATCATACAGTCAGTGATGGGCTGCTCTTATTCTGTTAGCTGTAGTTTTGTAAGATCAAAAAGCTTTTATTGGTCTGGGCTAGTATGTTAGACTGCTGAAATGAGTAGTGGTTTAGACAGGCAGTGAACACATACCATATTATAACATCTTGAGATCTGGATCAGGAATTATTTCATCTGCTTTGTCCTGGAATCAAAAACTCTTTCAAACTCTAATCAGTAGTAGTTGATATCTGAAAGTTTTTAATTTTGGTTAGAATGAAAAGATGCTGAGTTTAGATTCCAGTCCGGAGTTGTTTGTGGTTTTTTTTCATTAAGCCTATCTAGCATTCTAAAAGGAGGAATCAAAGCTGCAGAGACTTTTTTGTCAGTTTGTTTCTGAATGCTAGAAATGTTTGCTAAACAATTATTTTATTAATCTGTTTTTTAAAAGGAAAAAAACGCACCTCCTCTTTTCAGCTGGGGAATGAAATGTCAAGTTTCCTCCTAAAGGGCACATTTTATGGAAGAGTTATAAATCCTGAAATTAAGTTTGTAATGGAAAATGTGACAAACTCAACTATGGCAATGCAAAAATATATTCTTAACACTTAACACATGAAGAGCCATATATATGAAATGTATTTGCAACACACTGCATGTTTATTACAGATTAAACACTTAAAAATGGAAAAAAACAGCACATACCCCAACTGTTTCTTAAATATTTGTTTAATATAGCCAGAACACATTGAAAATTGCAGGACTGAAGAGTACATGGTAAGTGTTTCAATAACATCAAATGCAATAAAACGTTTCATTCGAAATGTTAAGCAGGTGATAAAAATGTCATGTAGAATTACTATTCGGTGTGCTTTAAAATAATATAATTACAAGAAAATGCACAGGGCAAATTTAATCACTAAAGCAAAAGCCTGTGTAAACGAGGCGTGTTTGCATTTGTTCAGGTATTCAGGATTTTGCAGCAGATCAGAACCTTTATCAATGGCTGAGCTCAATTGCTGCGGCACGCGGTGGTGGGACTGGACACTTCCATCCTCGTGGGTGTCGGGATGAGTGAACAGTGCCGTAGCTCATGGCACATGCTCCTGCCCCCTTACCAGCCAAGTCAGCAGATCTAGGAAAAGAAGTAAGAACAGAAGTTTTGTCTCTCTTCCCCCTTTCAAATATGAGCACCATAGAGGGGACAGAAGTAAACTGAAAGCAATGTGAATCTCCTGTAAGAGAAGGTAGCAAAAAGCAAGAGGGTGGCAAAGGAGAGGAAAAGAAGAAAATGACTGGCACCTTTAAGCCTTCCTCACTAAAAATAAAAAAAGAAGAAGAGTGAAATGGAAGAAGACATAACTCATGAGAGGTGATGCTTTGGCTGAGTAATATAGTCTGTCCACTTGTTAGACAAATGTTGGAAAATAAATGTGCTCTACATGTTGCCTTGTAGCTATTTTTTTAAGTTTGGGAAAGGACAAGCAGGCTTGAGGGGAATTTTGACCATAGATCCTTAATATCAATTAAGGATTTTGATATAGATGATATTTCTAGGACAACAAGGATAATTTTAGAAGCTAAAATAAAGCCATTAGTATCATCATCGATTCAGTATTCCTCCTATTGCCAGAAGTTCTGCAGTTTGCTCTCTGATGAAATGCACTGTTTTTCTCCCTTAGTTGCCTATGCTAAATCATCCTTTCCATTACAGGAGGAGCAAGAGAATCTCTCGCTTTTGATTCCTGTCCTACCAGGATCCTCCTGAATACTCGCTCCTGTTTTCTCTCAGAATACTTATTCAGTTACCTTGTCTGCCTTTGCTGGCACCAAAGAGTTACTGTGCAAAGAGAAAGGTCTTTTCTGTCTTGTAAATAATAGCTTAGTTATTATTTTGAGAGCAGGCATGAGTTGCTGCTACTTTCCCTATCCTTTTCCTTAAGGCATAAGATGTTTTCACTGCCCTGCCATTTCTTCTTTCTCCCTAAGGTCGGCTTCATTTTCAGTGGATACACTTAGGCAAGTCTTGGACTTGATTCAGTTAAAATTACCGTATGTTTGGCCTCTGTATCATGGAAGCACAAGCAAAGCAGCTAAACACTGTGGAAAGTTGTTGTTCTCTGTTTTCCCTGGCCATGCATAAAGTTCTGCAGTGCAGAAGCTCAAACATTTTGCTTTGAATTGAGTCCCCTGGAATGATATGCTTTGTGGTCATATGCTAAATTGTAGACAGAATATAAACTAGCCATTTCTTCTCACTGCTCTTCACAGTAGCTGTTCTTTTTAATGGTGGGATGCAGTCTAAGGTTCAGACTCTATGTCTAGGCCCCAGGAATAAGCCCAGCTTGTCTTGCCTGTATGGGGAAGGAACGCTGACAACTCTGATAACTGGTGAAAAAAGTTGAGCCTCTGTTTTTCCCTACTTACAGGTACTGTACAAAATTAGAATCAGCTTCAAGAATAACACCTTAAAATATCCAGGGAATGTCTGCTCTGCCTAGCATTGCTTTAGGACCCGCATTCCCCTTTTGCCTTTTGGCTGGTAACCAAATGGAGCAAACCAGCCTGGGCTGGGAGGTGCCTTGACAGTGACTCAGTGGTGCGCTACAGTTTTGACTTGCTAGTCCTCTCAATAATTTGTGAGTTGTAAAGAAGAGGATAAAGTGAGAGAGGTTAACAACTTGCCCAAGGACATGGGCTGAGACTAATTAACTAATGCCCTGCATATTTATTTTAAAATTACTCAGGCTTGCAGAACAAGGGTCTATTTTGGTGTCGAAGCAGTATGGCATCATTATGTATCGCTGTACTGGCTGCAAATTATTGGAGAACAAGACCTGGCTATGGACAGTCTGGAGCAGAGATGGATTTACAGGAATTTCTGAATCAGTATCAGGTGTCCATTAGTCAAGACATCTTCAACATTCAGGATTATCTCCCATTGATTCTGCTCCTCTTGTTGGTGAAAAGCAAATCAGTGAAGCCCATACATGAAAACAGAAGTTTGACTTTTGTACTTCATAGTTTTCCTTTTTCAAAAACTGATGACTTATTAGGAAATATTTCATTTGTGGAAAAAATCAGCAAACTCATTAAGTGTTTCTTGCCACTGTTAAAATGACTGATGAGCCCAGTTATTTCATGACCAACAGCTCTGTACAGGCTGGATGGAGAATGGATTGAGAGCAACCCTGAGGAGAAGGACTTGGGGGTACTAGTGGATGAAAAGCTGGACATGAGCTGGCAATGTGTGCCCGTAGCCCTGAAAGCCAACCATGTCCTGGGCTGCATCAAAAGAAGTCATCAGGTCGAGGGAGGGGGTTCTGCCCCTCTTTTCTGCTCTCATGAGACCCCACCTGGAGTACTGCATCCAGCTCTGGGGCCCCCAACATAAGAAGAACACAGACTTGTTGGAGCCAGTCCAGAGGAGGGCCACAAAGATGATGCTCAGAGGGCTGGAGTACCTCTGCTATAAGGACAGGCTGGGAGAGTTGGGGCTGTTCAGCCTGGAGAAGGCTCCAGGGAGACCTTACAGCAGCCTTCCAGTACCTAAAGGGGGCCTACAGGAAAGATGGGGAGGGACTCTTTATGAGGGAGTGTAGCTATAGGATGAGGTGTAACAGTTTTAAACTGAAAGAGGGGAGATTTAGATTAGATATAAAGAAGAAATTCTTTACTGTGAGGGTGGTGAGGCACTGGAACAGGTTGCCCAGGGAGGCTGTGAATGCTCTATCCCTGGAGGTGTTCAAGACCAACCTGGTCTAGTGGAAGGTGTCCCTGCCATGTCCCTGCCCCTGCCATGGCAGCAGGGTTGGAACTAGATGATCTTTAGGGTCCCTTCCAACCAAAAACATTCTATGATTAATAAAAAATACTTGTGCAACACTCCAATTTGCACTAACTGAACTTAATTTGCATTTAGACTCGCTTTTGGTTAACGCTACCGAAAATACAGGTGTTTGAGTACGATGTGCTTTAAAACAGTACAGGGAGAAGCAGCAGCTTAGCTGTAAATAGGTGGCCAGCGAAGACTTCAAAAATTTTAAGGTACATTGAAATGAACAATTTTGACTATAAAATTGAGTGATAGACTATTTATTACTTACAAGAAGTTCATAGACCTTTTATACATTTAATATTCTACTAGAGGGGTGCTAGTGGTTTAACCAAACTTTAAGCTATTTTAGAAAAGATGCCTTTACATTAATTGAACTCTCTAAATGTCTTGATTTCATTTTTTTCTTGCCATATTTCAGACTTTTCCATGATGGCAATAGCTTTATAGAGGATGACATATGTGTCTGTGAAACAAGAAATGTATCTGTGGAAAAGGTAATTTGTTGATTACTGTGTCTCTACTTTTCTCATAAACAGTATTGGGATTATTAGTAAATGTAAATAAGAATATTGAAATTAATGTAAGAAACCTAATAAGTAAATGTAAAGCAAAGTAGAATACACTTATTCAGCATTTGTTCGTTTAATTTTAACTCCTTATCAGACATGCTTGGATAACATGCTGGACAGGTTCTGGAAGATATGATTTTATTTTCACAGCACTGGGTGAGCTGTCACTAATTCCTTTGAAGTAGAGAAAAGTGAAGAATATAAACAGAAAAGAGGGTTCTAGAAAGAAATGTATTTTTTTGAGTCAGCTTACATACTTACATTTCTTGTTTTTCTGATGGTCTAGAGATGTTTTTACCCTGGTTATCAGAAGGCCTGACATCTGTCATAAACATATTGCAGGACTCTGAATAAATGCAGCATTCACGGTAGTCCAGGTGATTGCAAACTCATTTCAGTACTGTTTCCATTGTCTGTAGCAGTGAGGAAGACTGATAAGCACACAGTACAATAGGTGAACAAATCTTCTCTATCTAGATATGTTCAAGGTAACTCAGAATCTTTGTTTCCAAAGTAAGGATGTAATAGCCCATGTTGTTTACTAGAGCTGCTCAACAAAGACAATTTATGACTTAATGTATATTCTCTTATAAAATCTTGTACAGTTTGAGACTCAGGCTGAGCTTTCCCAAAGCAAAATGAGCTAACTGTGGTCAAAGTCATCTGACCATTTAGCAAAGATAGCAGCTTCATCAAAAAGTTGCTTGATCTTTAGGGTCCCTTCCAACCAGCTGTTTAGCCTAGAAGAGCAGCTAGGCTAACTACGGCTAGGGAAAAAGCCCTTGTATGCTCTCTACACTTTTATTAACAGGTCAGAGTAGTAAGGTTATAATTACTCGCGGTTTAACTTTGGTAGGAAAACAGCTGAATTCCACATTTTTAATCGTACTGGGTGGAAATGTTTGGGGGCAAATGTTTGTCAGCTGTGCACTTTCCTTTAAAGTGAGTGGAGTGACAAAGTTTAGGACAGACTCGTTACAGGTTGTCTTGACATCTGTTTCCCTTATTTACTAGTCATTTGAAGTTCTTACAATCAGTGCTTTAAGTGTACACCGACATATATATTAACGTACACTGGAGACAGGTCCAACCTATTCGAAATATAGGTACAACAGGGTTATAAATGTTACTTGATACCTTTTAAAGCCCAAGATACCTGACCAGTGCATAAGCACTGTTGCTTGATGTAGTCAGGTGATAACATGTGTACACTCATGCTGCCTACTTCAGCAAGTGTCAAAAGTTCATGCTAAGTACTACATAAATTATCACCTAATTAAGCACTGTTATGGTTTGGATTGTGAGGGAAGTGTAAACTTGATTCTCCTTAGAGAGCTATATGCAGAAATATGATGTAGAATTAATTTTACGAATAAAGGTCAAAGATCAAAGTCTGAACGTAATTAATAGAAGAAGGAACTGGAAGGGAATCTTGACTTCCTTAATTAAATCCTTTTCTGCTCATGAAAATATTAAGAGGTTAATTTGGTTTTATGTGTACTTCCCCGTTATAATGTAGAGATGTCAGAAGCACTGTTCTGTTACTGGCACAGTTTATACCTTATAGGCTTTCTGAACTTCCCACTGCTCCTCTTACATCAGTAGTTACTGAACCATAATTTAGGAATGCCAAAAGATTGGAGTTTAGGGTTAAAAGATAAGGCTGTTATGGAATGGTCTTAACTGTATTCATGCAAGCTATCTAAAGATGTTCTTTGAGTGTTGGACCTGAAGATACACGTACATCTGCTGGGCAAGTGATGATATTGTCCTGGTTGGCTAAGAACTTTAAAATATAGAATCTGATATCTGCATCAGCTCAAGGAAATATGTAACATCAATAACTTCCTTTAGACATCTGTGAACTAGGGAAAGACTTTAGAATAATTTTAGCTGTAATTTATTTGGATACATCACACAAAACAATCTGTTTCTCTCTTGCATTTGTTCCAACAGTTTACGTGACTATATAAGAACGTCCATAAAAGTGAAAAGTGTCTGTTCTTGTGATGGTACAGCTGTTTGCTTCAGCTTTTGAGTTGTACCTTTTGAAGAGGTCTAATTCAATAATGAAAGTTTGTTGTTCATACAGAAATCTATACAAAGCCCCTTTGGATGCTTTAGATTACTGTGTCCTTTAGGACAGGGACAGCATCTGTCTATATTTAAGTTATCTCAGCATCTATCTATGTTTAAGCTATCTAGCAAAATGTGGAGTCAGTGGTGGGTGACATTTTTTGCCACTGCCAGGTCAGAAATGAAGTAAAATCTGATAATGTTCATGGCCCCTGGAAGAGAGGGAAACAGTCAAAGATACGGAACTAAAGTGAGAAATCTGAAGTCAGGTTAACTTTTAAGAAGCATTTTGAGAGGGACAAAAGTATGTCTTTTTCAGGCAATAAAGACATTATTCTAAAGCACTCTGTAGTACTACCACCAAAACCAATAAGGAAGCCAACATTAGCAGTATGACAGTTACAACATTGATTCAGAAAGGTTTATGCTAGTTTACTTTTTCCTCCAACGAGACAGCTACCAGCTGAAGGCAGCTGAACACCTGGGGACATTTGTGTTAAAACAACACTTGGGAGTGGAAAGAAACACTAAGTGGAGACAGGGGAAAAAATTGTCAAACACAAAGAAACAAGGTAGACACACAGGCAGCTTCTTATCCCAAACTGCCTCTGACATTTCTCTTTCTCTGCACTTTAGGAAGATAGAGAGGCGGAAATGCCGGCAGTGCGATGGTTTTTTGTGGCAAGCAGTTTTCCACATCACAAAGACCACCCCTACCACAACTGGGACAGTGGGTAGTCTTTGCAAATATGCCAAGCGTTGTGCCATGGTAAAGACCAAATTAATTCCTCTTCTCCTCCCCAGGTGAAGTCTAAAGCATGTTGGCATACCTGTGTTGGAAAATTTGTGTTGGCATTACAAATACCAAGAAGAGATTTCCCTTGCTCCAGTGTGTCTGACCTAGTTATGCATTCCAACTGTTGACTGAAGGAGAAAGAAGCTGTCTGCAGAGTTCTTGAAGATCTTCAGTGGTACCAAACCTCCTCAGCATGGGTATAAGTGGTAATATTTTCACTGCCTTCTATGGAGCTTCGTTCTTTATGTCTGTTTATTTTGAATTACATGCGAATTAAATGAATTACATGTGACTTTTTACTAAAAAGCAGCTAAAGACAAAAATTAAACATATATGTCTACATGTTCAGGGGAATGTGCTTAAACAGTATTGCTGGGCTGGAGATGCTGTTCAAGAGGTAAGGCCAGACCAAATGATTCTTAGATCATCTTATATCGGTCTTTGTTGTCAATGCGTGGATATCACAGAAAAGTGGAATACCCAATTTTTACTTTACCTCTGAACTTTACATTTTGTTCTGTATTGTAGTGCTATAGTACCTCTACACTGCAAAATTGTGTGCTCTGCTGATTTTGGTAAACAGTAGTACCACAGAACTCAAAAGAGGAGGTGACATCTATTAAAAAAGAGAATTGTTAATGTCACATTAATAGGAACACCACAGAGCTTCTTTAATGCTGTTGTGCTACCAGTATGCCCTACAATGATCCCAGCCTTCTTCAGATAGAAGGCTGCTTCATGCAACATTTAGACTACCTGAATTACCCATTTCTGTGGCCTCTTCTTCATGAAGAGCTGCTTGTATAAGTGTGGGCGAGGCAATGAGGACAGGGCTTACCTGCCAGCTTTTACTGGTTTCTCAAACACTGCAGCCTAATGATGCTTAATTAATCGAGGCTTGTAAAATGAGCAGCGCTGCAGAAATGCAAAGCATTATCTTATTATTAATAGGGTATCAGAGATATTCACCAAAGGTACCTAGCGATGCCCAGATCTCGTGTTGCTCTTCAACCCTGCAGGAGCAGAATGTCAGTCAGATGCCATCCTGGGGTGACATTTTCCAGGGCTAATTGCTTGCAACTGCTGACAAACCCAGCTTCCTTCTATGGATTGAAGATCTGCTTTTGTTCATTGCAACATTTGGGTAACACCGACAGCGTGTCCAGCAGTCACTCAGCAGCTGTGTTGTGGTTATTCGCTCAGGCTGCTCTGCTTTGTTGGCTCTATGGATGGTTAAGGCCTGCTGGTAAAAGAAAAGCTGCTTTAAACTGCCACCAGGTGGGTGGTGATTTCTTAGCTGTCCCAAAAAGCAGGAAAATCACTGGTGGCCCTGCAGCATCTGTTTCTCCCCTTCTACACCACAGGGAGACTTGAATAAAATTCATTCAATTAAATTTGAATTTCGTTTATTTCAATGAAAGAACAGTTGTCTGTAGAGCATGGTCTACCCCTGGGTCTGCCATTTGCTACCATCGTCACTGGGAGCCAGACGTACTGCTTGGTGCCTCAGTTTTCTCACCTACACCGTTAAGACAAGAAGGAATTATTCTGAGGCCTGCACTTCCACAGGTTTTGAATTCTTTTTTGGCCAGGGAACAACAAAAAGGCAGAAAACGCGTTTTCTTGGGGTCTTTATTTTCTGTATGTGCAAGCCATCCAATTGCATCAGGTTTTGTTAAAAGGCAGACTGGATGATGCAGTGAGTGAAAGAAAAAGAAAGAAAATCCATGGTCTGCCTTTTCGAGGTCTTAAGCAAAGGGGAACACATGCAGCTCTGGCCTGAATTTAGTTTACTGATCTTTCAGTTCCACATCTGAAAGCTTAGGATCAGTCGGTGAGTTAGAAATCCTACTGGACTCACAGCCAATGCGCCTGCAATGCTTCTTTCACCAAACACAAACCAAGTTTAAGGGCCTGGAAAACAGTACAGCAATTCGCTGGCCCAAAAGCAAAAATAAACCGTGCACAGCATGTCACATTAGTTCTTAACTGCCTCCAGGAAGTGAAATGTTTGACAGGGAAATATATTTGCTTGTGGCCTCATTTGATTCATGTTTCAAGGAAAGAATTAAAGTCATACCCCCAGTGGAGCACATACATCGATCAAGGGGAGGATACTGCAGTCTGCAAGATGTCATCTTCCTGCAACATCCTCCCTGCTTCCCTGTGGTGGCAAAGTGCCATCCAAGTGTATGAGATTTTAGAAAAGGGGCATGAATTTTTTTTTCCCCCAGTGCTGACAGGAGTGTTGTAGATGGCAAAAGAACCAAATTACAGCCTCTCTGAACCATCTTATTGGAAAGCAGGAGATACTTCCTGAATTATTTAAGAAAAGGTGGCATGCCTTCCTAATCTTTGTTCCATCTCCCCCTAGGACATGGTGCAGGATGCTGCTGCTGATCACTGTTGGTTCCTCCCAAGTCCATGCACCCAGCACAGGTAACCTGATGAACTAGTCATCCAGATCCCGACTGCTAGCTACTCCCAAGGTGTAGTGTGATTCTGTGTGGGATAAAATGGATGGGATCAGCATGTTAGGTGTAGAAAACTTTCCATATTGGGAAGGGATGATTTCATTGTGGTGGACCTCTTTGCATCTAACTTTCCACTCCCTGTCTCATCCCAGTAGGAAAACATGCAGAAATATTAGTAGAAGCTTCCACAGAGATAGAATAAATACAAAACAACTCCATAAAGAAGTCTGTGGAATTATCCTTATGTAAAAAATGTATGCCAGAAGAGACTGGGTCCAGACTGTAGAAGGTGATTTATAAAGTACAATTGATAGAACACAATCTGATTTCTAATTTCCGATTTGGTTCCTAATCTGTTTTCTCCATCTCACTGCACTTCTGCTGTATCTGTTAAGGATGCTCTCTCAAACCAGCCTCACTATTCACTTTCTTGGGACAGAACAGTAAAACTTAGTCTTAAAAGTAGAGATAAAACATTGACAGAGAAATGGAAGGAATTTGCTAATGTGATAGTTCATGAACCATTGCAATATTTGTCTTCCTTTCTTTGTCTCATCTTCAGTTTTTGCTAATTTCTCCTTTCTTCCTTCTGACTTGGAGAGTATCAGGACAGTGTAAGAAACCTACCGCTTAACTTTGCTTGTAGCACCTCTCCACGCTGCTGTGATTGATGGGGAGGTAACTCCAGAGCTTCATTAAAGATGTGAATGTTTGTGTTTTTGTGCCCAAAATACTCCTTAAGCTATTTTAAGCAGGGAAGAAGATATGCTAAGGCACTAAAAATAAATGTGTAAAAATACTTGACCTCAAAATACTGATCCACCAGAAGCAGAGGGTAAAAAGACCTTTAAAAGGATCTTTTCCTTGCATCCTACCCAGAGTAGAACCTCAGATTTACAGACTTGTGGTTAAGGCAGATCTAGACTGAGCTGCCACCTCAGTTGGCATCACAGGAAGGGCCAGATATTTTTCAGGTTTCTTATCCTCTTGGCATGGAAGTTGCAGGTCTCAGCATAGCATGGGGGTTTACAATCTGTTCTTGATGAGACAGTATAGTTCATAAATGGCAATCTTATGGGACACAGCCAATGCAGAGGAGATGCTGTTGTGAACACCGCCTCTTACACATGTTGGTGGCCATGGCAGGAGCTGTGGTTTTGCACAATGTTGGCAAAATGGGTGCAATTATACAAGCACAGAAGCACATTTCCCTGATGAAAAGCACTAATTCTAACATCAGTGTGTTCTTGTGATTTTATTTATTCCCTTTCAGCAATTCTGTTTGTTATTTTTTTTTTCACAGCAGGGAAGAAGCCATCCCCATGTGCCTCACCAGTTCTCTATGGAGCGACAGGAACCAGACCACAGGTTGGGCACCACAGCTGGCGGAGGTCCCTGCTCCTCTGAAAGGAGCATCAGATGCAATATTAAAGAAGGATGTGTTCTCGCAGCTGCCCAGCACTATCAAAACTAACCACCAGGATGATCTGGATTTCTCCTGCCCTGTGCCAGATGGCAGCGTTTTGATACTCCAGTCTTCATTGAAGGTCTGTGCTCTGTGGTTAGGGCAAGACTTCATCCCAAAATAGATGCCTGGTTTTTGAAATTCAGGCATGGCCCACTTATTTGGATATTTCAAGCTGCAAGTTTCAGTCGAACTCATAAGCGGCAACTGGTTTTAAGAAATGAGGAAAGATTTTCCCAGGTATTTAACAGCTGAGCAGAATAATACAGTGTTTGCAGGCAGCTTGCTCCATGCTGAATGAAACTCAGAGATCTGTTGCTGCAGGGCTTACACTTACATACAGCCAGAAAATACTTTGGATGCTTATGCCCTACATAAACCAAAATGTCCTGCCTAATATCATGATAAATACAGAGGATTCCTCAATAACAGTGTACAATTTGGATTTTAATTTGCAAAGAATTTGGTCTTTTAGGGAAAGTTTATGGTCGTAAGATCAAAGCCCAAATTTTATAATTTATATTTAGGACCCTTCCTGTTCTGAAGTTTAGAAGCGTTTCATTAAAAAGCCAAATACCTCCATGAAGACAGAACATGTAAATATGTGAGCTTGTTTTTGTCTTACACTGAAGCTTGAGAGGTGTGAGGACAGAGAGGAGAATTGCCAGATATAAATAATGGCATATAACAGCAAAGCAGGAGTCTAACATAAGAGCAGGCAGTGTTTGGCGGTTTTGCTGAGCAAATGTATCCCTGGTTCGTATGGAAATACACTCCTTGTTGCTGGGAGATGGCTGGCTGAGTTTCAATGGTCATCTTGGGTTGCTAAGTGTTGGATTGGAGATTCTTTTTGTTTCTAATTGGGACAGTTTATTTTGCTTTAGGTTCACCTTTTCCTTTGCTATGGGCCTTGGTGTGTTGGGGAGACGTACTTCAACATCACGAAGGAGCAAAGCCTGAGAGCAGTAGAAATAGCGCCCATTGTATGTCTGGAATGATGAAAATGATGAAGAAAACCAATGCACAAGGATAAGAGTTTCTTTCCCTATTGCAGAAAGTGAGGATGTTGTCACAGGGAGCAAGTGATCAGTAGCGATGCTTACTTGCTACACAAAATACTTTCAATGCATGTCTCTCCACTAACTCAGCCACTGTTTTCAGGATGTTTTGTGACACCACAAAGCAGCTGTTCTTTACTTTTCTGACTAAGACATTTATATTCAACCCTGACATTTTAATCTAATAAAAAAAAAAAAAAAAAGCTTTTTACCTCCTTGCAGTATAAACAGAGAACCTCTATATAATGGGCATCTGTGGAATATGGAATTAATCCCACTAGTGCGGAAAAACCTTCATAAGTCTCTTGCGGCTTCATCACTCTTTGAGTTATGAGGTCTTCCTCTCACTTGTGGGATAAAGTCCAAATCCCACAGAAGCTTATTATGTGTCCACTATTTATTAAGACTTCATCATTTAAAACAAAACACTTAAGAAGGACACAGGGAAACATTTAAAATCAAAGAGGTTTCAGTCTGAGGAATATTTGTTGTATTTGAAGGTTTTTCAAAGCAGAGAAGAAAAAGTTCATTTTAGTCCTGATAACCACTGAACTTGCTGCTTCTGCTTATTTTTCTTTTTTCTTTTTCTCCATGGAGAGATTCTAAATGTTTTTTCTTTCTTTCCTACATGATTTTATAAATCTTTTTGTATCTTTGTGAAGACTTCACTTACTTTTCTCTGCCTTGCAGTCCAATGACTACAGCCATTAACCATGAGTGAGAGCCCTTGTTCCCTGGCTTATGGATGTGAGTGTATGTACTTGCTGTACCTTGACTTGCAGAAAGTCCTTTAAATGACACTCACTGTTTCCAGAAGTGTAATATAACACAAATATACCAGCTAAAGTTTAAACCTAGTAGTTTAGCAGTACTAACATTTTGTACCAAGGTTGTTCTGGAGTGAAGAAGGTTGGGCAGGAGGTAGGGAAACCCAAGCTTGATTTAAAACTCTGTCATGTACTCTGTTTGGGCACATTTCAATCTCTTTTTCTTCCCTTGCCTTAGTTTCTGAAGACAGACTGGTAGAATACTGACTCTTTTTTTCACCTCTGTTTCTTTGTATAATTTCTTTATAGCATCTCAAATAAAGTAGACAATAATGTCCACCAAATCTTATAATGCAAACGAACAATGTCGTTATATTAGCCATGCTGCCTGGGAGTGAATTTAATGACTTCATTTTAGTAATTTATGATATAGGTTTAAGGAAGAATCTTCAGTCACTATTTTACACAGTAAGCATTGAGATAAGATTAGAAATTATCTTTTAATTACCTTGACGTTTTTTAAGTCATGCAAATGCTATTATTTTTAGAGATGCACTAAAAATATTTTAAGTTTACTATTCCTGGATTTGTAGCACTTTTCTCCATTCCTTCCTATTAGAAAGGAATAACCGTTATCACCTATATAATTCTCCCCTTTCCTCCCACAGAAGTAACTAATTCTCAAAACAGTTGTGAGAAATAAGGAACTCTGTCTTACACTGGGGAAAATGAGGCAGAGGGGGTTTAATTTATGATTTCAGGGACATTGTGTACATCAGTGGCGGAATTGGGATGAGAAGCCAGAAGCTGCTGGCTGCCAGCCCTGAGCTCATGGCATGGCTCCTATGGTAAAGCTAGTCTGTGTTGTGAACAGAAATAGGCGCATACTTTTTCATCACCTTGCAGAGAAGTAATGGTGAGGTGAGAATACTGAAACACCTGTATGGTACCTGTGGAGTAGGTCTGACATCAGCACCTTTCTGAATCTTGTCAGACATCTGGGGCTGCAGGCACTCTGCTCCCTTTCTGCTGGTACTGAGGTTAGGTGAAAAGCATGGTGCAGTTAAAAGGTGTGTGCCTGGAAGACCGATGATGTTGGACCTGTTTATCGCTTAAAAAGAAATATTTAGGTAAGAGAGCAGACTGCCTCTGGAGAGTGGGGAACAGAAGAGGATCACTCTGTTGGTTGGAAGACTGTGGGCATAATGTACCATTCTTTAGACCTGGAAACAAATCAGGTAAATTTAGATAAATTCCCAGGGAGCAGCCAAATCTTGGGTGCATACTTGAGCTCTGAATCTACTCACTTGTTCATATGTTCTTCCAGTTAATCACTTTTCTTTCCTTACCCCTAGTAGAGAAAACATGATCTGAATTTAAAGCAGACAGGGGAATAAAGAACAAACAGCCATAGCTGCTGGCTGTTTCTACAAAAGCTAAGGGCTACTTCTAGTCTCCAGCGAGAACTCATGATGGGCCTCCTTTTATGAGAATCCATGAGATTTATAGCAAAATAAGTATAGCTAGTCAGAGGGCTTCTACTTGATGACAGATCTTTCTGCTCAGCCTTTGCTGCTGAGTGGAACTGAATTAGCACAAAATGACCCTTTTATTCTGCCATATGCATGGATTTATATTCACAGGGGCAGCTCCTCAGTAGGGGTAAATTGTCTTAACTCTTTCAAAGGGCTTGAGTTTGGCCATTTGAGGTTTGATCCTGGCAAAAGGTGAGCACATGCTTTTGAGCTCCATGACTTCATCTATGAAAGCCACCGTCAGTATGTGATGCCTCCAGTCTTTCTTTCTCATATTGTTTTACTCAGCTTTTCAATAACACTGAAAGGAATTTCAATCCCTTGTAATGGATGCTGTTGCAGCCTAAGTGTAGTAATGGTTTTGATGTATTTGGTTTTAGGTGTAAGAAATTTTTGGATGTGATGAGAAGCAGCTGAGATAAAATTCTTCACTTGGATTTTGGAATTACTTGGCCACCTCCAGCAAATTCAGGTGTTTTTTTTTTTTTTTTTTAACTTTTTTGAAGAATTTATTACATATACATTCATTTAAAAGAAAACTCAGACAATTCTGATGGCAGTGGTCTAATTTTTCCTCTGCTGCATGCATAAACATGTAATAATAATAAACATAAAATGTACATAAATTCAGTTTTGAAATTAAAAGAACAGAAAAGGCAAGGAAAGCATGGGCTGCAGAAGCAACAGGAAGTGAAAAGGTGGTGAGAGTGAAACAAGAATGTAAATCACATTTTTTATGAGTGGCCACCCGGACGACAGAGTGCAGAAGCAGACCGGGTTGTTGTGAGAAATAACAATGAAGAGTGCACATGTAATAATACAAAGTGCCTAAGAGAGGGGTAGGACCGGGGCAGCGGCGAGGCAGGCTATCCTAGGGCAGGGCTTGGAGCAGGCTCGTTGCTTACACTGCCTCCCGCTTTCTTTTTGGTCCCCCCGACCCCCCTTTTCTTTTTTCTGAGACGAGGTTGGTTTTGCTAGGGATGGTCCAAAAAAGCACCCTCTTGAACAATAAACACAAATGACTGTGGTGGTCCTGTCAGCTTTGGATCTTGGTAAAATAACCAATGATCCACAACACTTTCTGGAATTGATTTCACAGGTTTTCCCCCTACCTCCTCACTGGCAGCCTGGAAAAAAAACCTCCCCTACCACCGTTGGTGAATGCTATTCATTTTCCCATTATTGTAAATTCTTACATGCAAAGAGTCTTAAAGAGCTATCCCTTTGAAGCAAAGGCGATTTTGCTACTGAAGGAGTAACAAATCAAACACTATGCTCACAAACTCTTAACTTTTGAAAAGAACACTTCCAAATGATTAAATAGTTAGGCATGGCAAGGCCTTGAAACTTTGATGATTTATTCAGACTCCATAACCTATAGTAAAATATAATTTTTTGTTAATAGTGGCATAAATGTAACATTCTCTCCTCCTCCTCCTCCTCCCTTCCCCCGGCTTTTTTCCTAAGTGTAGGACTTCCAAGATTTTTGGAAGAAAAAAAGCATCTGTTTTTCTGTATGTTTGCTTTTTTTATAGACTTCATAAATCCAGCAGGCTTCTATTTGGACCACTAGGCCCTTTCAATAGAAGCATGTTTTCACTGGGATTTCCACATTCATAATTATTCCTCTCGTTTCTCTGCTGTGAGAAGACAAGCTGCTATTTCATTGCTTTGGGGAAGTTAATAATATGGTAGGCAAAACATCAGGAAAAATTATAATGAATGAACCTATACAAATTGTAGGGAAACACATGCTGCTGTTATAAAATGTTCCCATCATAAATCCCAGCAAATCACTCCGTGCACAAGTGAATAACTTTTTAACACATAAACACTCAATTAATTAAAGGTAATATACTATATACGCTCAAACTAGTGTGACACAGAAAAGACAGATTCAAATAATGGCATTCAAGATTGTGGGCCCAGTCGTGTCTGCCACAGTCCTCCTGAGAGATTTGGGAATAATAACACTCCAAAGTAACTCTCCTCTATACCTGAAGTGAAAATGAAGTTCTCAGCCTCGGCATTGCAATACTATATTATTGCATTCACTTAAGGCGTAAGCAGGAAACTCCCTACTTTTTTTCTCACCTATTTCATACAACATAGCAAATCTTTACTCAGTTTCATGTAGGTCACCCTTCCCTCCTCCTTCCCCTCACTATATCTTACTTCTTGGTATTTTTTTTCCATCTTACCCAGAATTCTTGGAAGATTATTTCCTTTAACAATTGTATTATTTGCAATACCAGTAAATGTATTGACATTGCCTTTTCCATCACTGACTGTGGTTCAGTTCCACTGAAATATATTCGTTCATTCCGAGAGCCATGTTGGTTAGCATTTGCTGTGACTGTTTTAAAAATACTCTTTAAATAAATTTTTCTCTCTCTAAGAAAAAAAGAGAGAGACAAAACAAACAAACTTTGAAATGTTTTCAGTTTTGATTATGTTTGTGTCAAGATCAGACAGAGACTCACCAGCTGTAGAAAAATAACCAACTTGTACTCACATAGGAAGGTACAAAGCAAGGTTCAGTTCCCAAGTGCAGGGGTTATGTAGTTTTCTTTTAAGTGGAAATTGCTCCAGCAAGAGACACTGAGAGCAACCCACCAGAGCAGCTAAAAGTAGTGACTCCAATGCAAGACTTCTACAGTCAAGAATACTTGCGTTCACATACCTGCCTGAAGTTAAGATATAGCTATATGATTGGACATGTCTCTTTATGCTTTCACATTTTTTTAATAAAAAAAAATAATTATAATAACATTTTTATACAATATTTTTAAGATAGGATGGGAACATTTTTTAATTCTTTGAAGGTTTTTGTGGTCAAGGAACTTCTCCTATTCAGATTCAAACTGTGTATCTATACTATGACCAGTTCCTATGTGTAGTGCTTGTGATAGACGTTATGTATGATCGTGTAACTCTGAGTGTATGAAAATTAACATTTTTACTCCTACTCTACAGTGCTCTTTTTTGCATAAGTCAAGTAGTGACATGTTTCATATCACTTTTATGATTGATAGGTCTAATAAGAACTAAATTTTCCACAATATTAGAAGATTCAGCAAGTGACTCCTAGACAAATGAAATAAGAAGAGAATAATGAAATCTAAGGCTATTCTTCCCCTCCCCAAGGTAACAGAGAGTAACAGCTGACAGCGATAACTTGGACTATTTTGGATATGTGCTTTGTGATCACCCATTTGGAATTGATTTATCACACCCACCCTTCTGCCTAAGTGCTGAACCAGAATGAGTATGCGGCTTCCAGCACCACAAACAATAAAGCATGACATGGAGGTGCGTGCTTTCTCTTGCTAGCTACTGGCAGGTGTTTTTCTTTTTATCTTTTAATTGAAATCCTAGATTTTCCTCAGTTAGTACACTCGTTTGAGGCTGACCTTGATATTCTATGGAAACATACTGTCCTTTTTTGCATCTTTCCCAATAAGAATATATATAAAGATGGCAGGATTCCTTAAGTAAGAAGAGGTCCATTTTAGACAGTGACTGTCACAAAGTAGATTTGGAAACACTTTGGTGAGGCCACTCAGGTTGAACAAACTGGTGGTATAGGATGGAAAATGAGATGCAGCGGTACAACCATCTCTCCTTTCCTATCACAGCATCTCTGATGGTAGCCCCCCTCAAAATGCCATGCATCAGCAGTTCTGTCTCACCCAGGACACATTACTATCTCCTGCCACCATGGGGGAGTCCTATGGTGCAAACCCCACACACAGTCACAGGGAATCGAAGGGGAGTCCTTGGTCATCCTAGGAGAGGGGTGTGAGTTGTCACACCACCTAACAATAATTTGTCACCTTGATAGGCCTCATCCAGCATTCTCTTTTTAATCTGAGGGTGCCCAGGTTAGTTTGTAAGCCATCTGGATTGACATAGACAGGGCTTCCTGAAGTATAAAATGGAAAAAAAACAGTACTGAGCACATAAATGTTGGACTCAGCAAGTGTGATTATAGATTAGGAAATTTCATAGAAAATTACTGGCAGGGATACTTGAGAGTCTAAAAATGAACCCTCATGCTTGGCCACAGCTACTTTAAATGACTCATAAGTATTTAGGCAATTTAAAGGCTTGTTAGTTGCTTTAAAAGTTTATCCTGTTAAACTTTATCCTTCACTTGCAACATTTGAAGTCTGTTCTAGAACTTATATCTTCCATTACCCTGCCCTATTTCCTCATATTTTGTAATTGCTCTCTCAAGAGCATCTATTTTTAGCTATGGAAGTTGTTTTATATAGGCATATTACCAAATGATGGCTATTTTCATGGCAACTTTAACACTACAGTCCCCCAAAAGTCCTTTAAATCAAAAGTATACTGATGCTGACAGTAGCCGCTTGCAAATCCATAGGAGAAGTGAATAGGAATTGATCCTCTCAGCTGGTGATTACCCAAGGAATGGATCCTGCAAGAGATTGTCTTAGTCCTTTATCTCCTTTTTAATCTTTGGCCTTCATGGTAGCCTGTATTCAAAACTTCCACTGCTTAGTTCTTTGCTAGGTGAGATTTGATGCCAAAGGAGTTGCTGGTGGTGCTTTGATTTGTATATTACAGTACTCACTGTGATGTTCATCTATTTTAGAAGAGAATAGAACAGAATAGAATAAAATAGAACAGTGCAGTTGGAAGGGACTTACGATGATCATCTAGTCCAACTACATTTTGATCTTATCTTACAACAAATGGTTGGGCAGCTGCTGCTAAAATTATCGTAAAAATTGTGACCAAAACAAGCCTGGGAAATTCATGCTGTAATAAGTAGCTTCCAGAATTGTGTAAACAAGTAAAACCAGGATATCAAAATGGAAATCGCTCTGCAATCTTTACTAACACTTATTAACAATGTCATACATTTGAATGAATAATAGGTGATGAAAATAGGACAAAAGGAAGATCAGAACAGGGAATATGCTTTTTGGTAAAAGCCAAACAAAACTTCAAATTATAAACTACATTTTTGTTATGCTTTTTCTTTTTTAATTTGTCATATAGTTAACCATAAAGAGCCTTTTAGAGAACTCTTTTTTTTTTTAAGAAAGTCCAAACTAGCAAACTTTTTGAGTCAGCTATAGGCTGCACTGGTGGAACTTGCTTTACCTTATTGAATTCTGCCATTTGAAAGGTAGAAACCAGCTGCCTTTTGAATAGCATTAAGTAGCATTATGCAGTCATTCAAGATGGAAAGAGAAAATGTTGGAAGCCAGTAAAACGTAATTCCTTGAAATGAAATAACTGCGTGAATTTTAGCTAGGTTTTATGAGATTGCCTCTTTGGAATTTATTTAAGCTTTCTGTCTGACTGTCAGGCCAGAATACATACGCTGCTTCCAGTGCCCAAGCTGCTTTGTCCAAGGCTGGATTGGAGCATCTCATTGTCCTGTGTAGACAACGCTGCATGCACAGCGAGTGCCTACGTGCTTCTGGCTTTGGGAAACTGCTGAGAAGATGGGCACTACCTACAAAACAGAGATTTTATACTTAATATGTGCATGTGCACGCACACAGACAACAACATTGCTACAGAACAGCAGGAGGGGAAAAATAGAAAACAAACCACTCAAACAGCAAAAAAGCTGCCTGGAGTTGTCCAGACACATGCATTTGTTAAACTGAGAACTAACCCTCTGGTTCTCTCCTTGGAAAAATTCCTGATGACTTGCTATAGATTTGAGAGGTAAAAGCTTCAACGGAAAATAAAATTTGGCTTCTGCTGTCTGGGCTGAGGCTCCTTCCACTTATTCGCTGGCATGACCTCACCGGGAGTGGAGCTGAAAGTCTTCCTGGGTCGATGCAATGCACTGCTGCTGCTTACTTGCTGTCTTCCCTCCCGTCCTCAGAGATTACCTGCTTCTCCACCACACCCCAGGCAGCAAAGCCCACAGGGATGACACATCTAGGCGGTCCCCAATGTCAATGACCAGGCATTGGAAACTCAGCCTTCCCTAACAGGATCTTAATGTGGTCCTTCCTTCTACAAAAGATCAGACTGAACTGGAGGCTGACGGTGTCCAAAGCTAGAATAAAATGTTTAGCAATAAAATCTTCCACCAGAACATATATAAATGACATCCAAAATCCCTCCTCTGGGCACTGTAAGAGATTCATCTACTCCACACGAGTGGATGGTGAAGTACTTCCTCCTTCTGTGCTCCAAGTCTCCACAGTGAGCTCGAATACCAGACTGATGGACATTGTCTCAAAGTCTTTTACATTGTCCTCTCCTAAGTGTTCAATAAGCTTTCAGAGTGCAAAGTAACAACTAAGGTATTGCATTTCCCTGTATGGTGACAAAGTATACACACAAGGAAGGAAGTGTGAATTGTCATTTCCAAGAAAAAGAGGCGTAGTAACAAGAATAGAGCACATCAGAGCCTAACGGTTCTGTTGGAAGCAGATTTTGTTCTTCTTGTTAATAACTTTTATAATGATTTGAACTGCTTTCTTTTTACAGTCTTCCAGCTGCTCCCAAAGGAAACTTTTTCCTTATTTAGTGCCTCCAAAGTTCCTTGAAATGTTTGGATGAATGGTCCTATATAAGTGCCAAAGATTATTTTATT
This sequence comes from Rhinoptilus africanus, assembly GCA_013400135.1. NCBI lineage: Eukaryota > Metazoa > Chordata > Aves > Charadriiformes > Glareolidae > Rhinoptilus > Rhinoptilus africanus. The sequence continues at coordinate 164,266 of VXBO01001858.1, read as the reverse complement.
CACTGAACTTCAGAACACTGAAAATGCCTTGTCTGGTTAAGTAGTGGCTTGATTTTGGGTCATTGTGAAGTAATTTTTATGTAGTCTGGGGAGAAGGGCTGTTTGGATTGGGTCTGGTGTTCAGTATGCTGCAGAGTATTACTGAAATATTGAAAGTGATACACTATTATGTCACAGAAAAGGTGCGTGTACATAAGCAAATGCCAGTTACACCTCTATTATGAAATTAAACAGAACCAAGCAACTTCCTGGATACTGGAACTCAGACATCTATATTGCTAAATTGCTAGAACAGTCCCTGGATGGTTTTGGCCCTGCTCAGCAAGCACTTTCCCAATCATTTCCTGGGTTTACCTGGAATTTAGCAAAGGTTCATGACTAGCAGGGAGGGTGCATTTGGTCACTTCTAGAAAGTTTAGTAACATGGACTTCAGTATTTCCCTAAGGAGAGTTGATGGCATTTGTGTGTTTGTTTGAAAAAAAGACTATCCCAAATTCCGAGGTGAAAACATTCTACTGATGGTTACATGTACAGTGAGTAAATTAGTAAATATATAAAAGATATTGACATGTACTAACGTTTTTCATGAAAATACTCCAAGATGCTGCTTTAGAGTCAATCATCTCGTAGCTGAATTCAAGTACAAGAAGAATATTAGTAAGCCCAAATGAGTTTGTCCCTATGCAATTACATTTACAGTCTTGCATTTGTGCCTGTGTAATATTTACAGAGATCAAGGAGCACCCATTTCCATGGAGGAATTAGATGATCCAAAGCCTTACCTTTTGTAGACAGAAGAGTAAGAGGAGGTAAGACCCCTGACAATGATGATCATCATAGATTAGTTTTCACATAAGTGGAAAGTGGTGAAAAGTGATGTAAGAAACATCCCTTTCTGAGCAAAATGTAAGATGCTTCTTAACATAACCTTAGCTATGATTTCCTCATCTGAAATTATGTTCTTCTTACACCCATGTAGTTATAATAACATGTTCTGAAGCTACTTTAGCCATTGTTCTAGCTAAATTCAGTTGTTGCTTGCTGAGCTGCTAAGTATATACTTAGAATCAACTTAGAGGGAAAGTACTGATAAGACAGAAGATTCTGTTAAATCTGTGATTGTGTTAAATTTACGGTTTTTCATATTTCAGAAACAGAAATGATTCTGAGAACAAAGTTCAGTGAAGGTTCTGCAGACAGTGCTAGAGGCAACTAAATCTTTGCTCCTGCCTATGAAAAAGTTAGATTATTTTTTCAAAACATTGTAAAATTGTGAAGCAGAAAACAGAGTGGTTGAGGGGGTGCAAACTTAAACTACAGTAAAATATTTATCTCCAAATGCTAACATTTGGATGCTAATATTTTTTCAGGAAAGTAAATACTTTGAGAAAAAAAAAGGATGAAACCCCCATTATCTCTAACAAAATCAGGTTTCATCATGAGTTAAAGCTTTTAGTCATGTTTTACTTGTCATCCAATATTGTAGATTGGTGGCTATAATAACAATGAAATACATTATTGATTCAAATCTAACTTCTATGAAATCTAGCAATGGTGACAGTAAGGATCCTTTTGAACAAAAGAAAACAAACAAGACGAGCCACGTAGATACTTGGGGTGAAATCCTGGCCTCGTGGAAGTAAATAGTAAAACTCCCATTGACTCCAGTGGGGTCAGGATCTCTTCCCCTTTCCCTCCACCCCCAGTGTGTAACCACAGCTGTGCTTTTGCTAAGCAGCATGCAAGAACAACTTATGAATCACATCTGGTGACCCTGTTTGGCATCCCAGCAGAGAAAACATCAGGAATATTAACCCCTTTGTTACAAAAAATAAAAAAAAACCCCAACAACTCTTTGAATAATGCAAAACCTATGTGAAAGAAAATAAAAAGAGAATAAAAATATTTTAAGGGAACTGAGAATCAGGGCCACAGTGAGGGAGAAAAGCTGCGGAGGCATAATTACAAAATTTAAGAATAAACACATTTTTCTTTCTCTTTTGGGTTCAGCTGCCAATGTAACTTGATAAATTTCTTTGGTTTGTTTCCACTTGTTCTCACTGACGCAAGCTGGCAATGGCCTTTGTAGAATTTCAGGCTCTCTTGAGTCAGTGTCTTGATCTTCAGTCAAAACCTCTTCGTTTTCCAAGAACCTCTTAATTTTCCATTTCCTCCTTGGCAATGCTTAAAACTGTATCCAAAAGCTGTATTAGCATTTTTTCACCTGAGACATTGGAATTTCCACCGTCACTGGGCTTATTTCCCTTTTCTGTCTTTGGAAACTATCTTGTAAAAATCAAAAGTGAATATCCAACCCTCTGCTATTTTTTTCTTTTCTTTTTTTTTTTTCTTTTCCTTTTTCTTTTTGGAGTGTGTGTATATTTCAGTCTGTGGAGGAATTTCACAGTCTGAAGTTTAAATCATACCTATCTATATCCTGGGCTGAATGAGCCTTTTAGATATAAACATTCCCAAAACAAGGCATTTGTTATCAGAATCTAGAATGCAGTGCTGTACTTTCTCACTGACTAGGCATCAAACAGTAACCATAAAGAGAAAAATTCCTGCATTTTAATCTCACTATAAGGTTTTAGGCTAGATATTTAACATATATGACTTGTCAAATGTGGAGAATTTTAGAGAAAGTAGAAAACTGGGCTGCACAGAGCAATGTAGACCATTATATATAAGCACACAAGTCAGTCGGATTCTCCTGACATCATTGGAGCCATGATCTTCACATTGCCCTCATTTATTCTATTTAAACATATTGCTCCAGGCTGTAGAATATGTTAATTATATCCGAGGGGCGAAACACTCTGATTTAGCACATCTACTGGGCCATGAGAAATCACAGAGCTGAATTCAACAGGAAAGTCATTGCCCGCCCTGAATCAATGGAGCCCTGTAAATTATGAATGATGGCATATCAGCACATTGGGCATGTCTGGTAGAAGTCCAGCTCCTCCGAGCATTTGATCTTTCAGCCATCTCTATTGAAAATGGTATCTTTGCTGTTGTTTGTGAGCATCTGGGTGCTCTCTAGTGGGAACAGGGCCAGACTCTCAAATATATGCAAGTGTTTAATTACACTGAGATCAGATTCTTCAGAATACAGAAATCTTCAATACAGCAATACTTCAGTACAGAAATGATTCTAAACAATTCAATCTCTTTAAGCCCAAGAAAGCAATTAAAAATATAATAACAGTTATGTTAAGTGTACAGTAAAAAAAATAATAGGTTGGGGTTTTTTTGTTTGCTAACACATTAATGTGAGATAAAACTTAGAAAAAGTAGACGTGTTTTCAATAAATAGGATATGAAATTAAAAAGACTATCTGGAAAGGTTAGTATAAGATATCTGTATTTTAAACATCTGTGAATGACGTTTCTTTTCCTATTAGTATGACAAGTACTTACAGAGTACTAGGATATCTGTCAACTGTAGGGGGCACAATATCTTACAACTGGGAAGAAATAACACTATATCATAATAATGCAGAGGAATTCAGTGAATATAGAAGTCAGCACAGGGAGAATGAATGGAATATATGCAGGAAAGTATTCCTGTTTATAAGAATACTAGTTTAGCTCATAACCTGCTGACTATCAAATCATTAAAATAATACTGAGAAATGCTGTTTGAGAATTTCACACCAACATTACATTTTTTTCCAATGTTTTCAAGCCTTTTGCCCTGCAGAGACTTTCCATATTGAAGCTAAATCCAGTATGAAAGCACATGCTACAGTTTTAATAATCTATGACAGAATTACTTCTCATGCAAAAACGTACTATTAACATTCAATTGTGAAGTGTTAGCAGGCGCAAATAGGGCAACCAAGGCTAATAAATGGTCATAATGGGGTATTCCAACTATCTGCATAGAAATTCATCCTTTGCAATGGAAGATTTAGAGAAAGAACTTCTTGACCTCTCAGACTATATTTTTTTATAGCCGTTGGTTCTACAGCACACATGAGGAAAAGTTACTCTGTCCTATGTAATATACAAGTGTTGGTTCAAGAAGTAACTATCGCTGAGCCACTAATTAATGGTGACCACAGCATAATTAAGTTCAACATTCTCAAGGGAGTGATTGAACCAAATGTGGGACTGTGACACTACGCTTTTGATAATGAAATTTTTTCAAGGGGAAAGTTTGTTAGAAAACCCTAAAGTCAAAAGTGAGGAAATTAAAATCCTTACACTCAGCATGGAGGCTTCTTAGGCATCCCAGGAGTCACAGAGGAATGAATGCACCTTAATAAAAAAGAAAATAGAAAGCTAATTAAAAGCTGGTATAGTTAGATCACGAGGTTCAAGATGTTATTTAAGACAAAATGGTAGCCTTCAAAAAACAATAATCTAGTCCAGATGAAGGAAAGGAGCAGATATTATGGAATATGAGAATTATAGAGGTAAAGGGTAAGGTATAAGGTGAGGAGCTGTCATAGATAAAACCAAAAATGATAACAAAATATATGAATGTGTCTAAATTGTGAATTGTGTGAGAAAATAGGCTGATTCATTTTTTCGTCCTTGAGAAGTTATGGATTATATAGTTACTAGAGAAAAATCTAAAATAGTGTATTAGGGAACTTTTCAGATGTGGCTGAGGTGTCTGTAAAAAGATGTAAATCAAATTAATTTGCTGCCAATACAATAAACTGATAAATTGGAAAGCACCAGTTCACAAGGCCTTCCAAGAACTCAGATGGGAAAAGGGGGTGGCCAAACTGTTAGTAAGAAAGTACAGTTTCTTCTGAACTGTGTTTCTAAGCTGAAATATGGAACAGCAGCAAACGTTAAAAGGTACGGGAGTCACTTCAAGACGTACAGGTGACTGTAAGAAGACCAATTCATCAGAATAATCAGTAGGAAAATGATAAAAGAAAGTTGGTTAAGTAATTTTTTCCTTTCCTAGAAATTAAAACAACACCCTCATGAGATGCTGCTGTGGAAACGAAGAAGCCCCTGGCTAAGGAGTGGCATGGCATGGACACAGGGAAGAAATGGAGCAGAAAGAGGCAAAGAGGCTGGAGCTGGTGCTCTGTGGCAGATGAAGAACGGGTCTCACAGCATCAGACTGAAGATCTGCCCTTTCCCTTCACTCCCAGCTGAGTCGGTGAGTGATTTAGCATTGACTTGAATGCAGCAGGATCTTACCTGCAGGCTCTGGTTTTGGCTCCAAACCCAGACATTACGCTGGTCACATCTGTTCACCTCCTGGTAGCATTCACCATTTAAACAGAACTATCTGTGTCTGACAGAGACGCCTCCTTCAAATATACCTGACGCTCCTTATGCATAAACCAAAACAAAAATTGAGTGGTGTCATGGTATTTTCTCATGTTATTTTACTCCGATGCCTTGGTTATATTATGCAAATAATGTTCCCGTTTCTAAACAAATACAGACCTGCCCCTCAGTCAGACTTCACTGCAGCAGCCTGACCTATTTCAACAGAACTGATACCGGGATCTGAGTTCACGGTTAAAGGATTGGATGTGACTTACACTAAAGTCTTTTTAAAAAAGTCTGATAATGAGAAGAACATTAATTGAAGAGTGTCTGCTGGAAGGATATAATGATGTTCCAATGTGAATAAAAATGAAACCCTATATTTTATAGACTGATTTTTGAGATAGCTGATCTACCACAATGAGTCTTTATTCATTGTCCCTCTGAAGGATACAGATTCATGATACACTTTGAGAGACAATCTGACTTTACAGGGAGGAACAAAATCAGAGAGAAAACACATGGCCATTTTAAATGACTTACGCATTTCTAGAATAATTTTCCTGAAAAATGTAATGTCCTAAAGGAAACATGCAGTCTGTGGTGTTGATGGAGTTTGTGTAATTTGCATAACTCACTCATAGCTTTGTTTGTCATGAATAATGTTGTCACTCCAAAGTCATGTCAACAATAATGCCTTTACACCAATCCATAATGTCGGGTGTTTTGCATGTATATACATGCAGTTCATAGAGCTCCTATCCAGATAACAAACTGTTGGACTGGGGACTAAATTCCATTTATCTTGCACCTTGACATCCTCCCATGTACTAATCCATTCCCACTGGGATTGTTTTTAACAACCTGACCCTCCCAGCAGTTAAAAACAGCTGCCATTTTTTTAAACAAACCTGCCAGGAAAATATTTCTTGCTTTCCTCACAAACGTGGAATTCTGAGCCACCCTCCCACCCCTAAATTACATTGGACTGATTCCCAGGCCATGTAATGTTCAGTCTTGGGCTAATGACTGGTTTAAATTTCAATAACCCTCAGTTCGTTAGGACCAGAAATAGATTACACCACGATGGAGATGGGATTCCCTCCTTTCCAACAGGATATGGCCTTTTTTTCTTCTGTTAGGTTTGGTAGAATATAAAATATCAGAGTTTAAAAGTCAAAGCTATGTAGGTGATGGTTAGTGTTTTAAAATATTTTGTACTGGGCTGCTGCCTACAGCTGCAACAGCAACTGAGGCCCCAGTCAAAAGCTGTTGCAGAAATGCATGGTCACAGACACCCATCAGCTCTGGCACTGTACGTTCAAAAGATGGAAAGGGAAGAAGGGAGGATGACTTGGTGAAATCAGTTAACTACTGTCCTGCAGAAGCACAGTTAGTGCTGAGCTGCGATTGAACACTGTGTTTCAGCTCCTGATCTACTGTCCCAGCCTCGTGAAAGCACCAGCTCCCCAACTAACATTATTAGTTTTAACTTTTCATCTTCTAGTTGGAGGTGGGGTATGTGAATTTTCGGTCTTTAGGCTTTATAGGCCCTGAGAAAAGAGACTCCAGCAAAGAGCTTAAAAATCCTGCAACATGTGTAAACTAGCTTATTTGTATGTAAAACACCTGCTGATGTAAAGTAGCCTGAATATTTTATTGCTGCTCCATGGCCAGCTTAACTCATGAAGTCAGACACACATGACTTGTGTGCTCATCTTTTCCCACTAGCACCCAACACTTCATTTATCTACTCTGTTAACATATGCAAAACCACTCTATTGAAAAAATGTGAGCGCTGCTTTGTTTTTACAGTTAACCTACACAGTGTGCCTGTCACCAGTATTGAACTAGTGCCTCCTACTGAAAAGTGCCCACTTTTGATTTAAACCATTCTCATGCCGAATGATATGTCTACATTGTAGGTGCAACTTGGTTGAGAGGACAGAGAGTTTTACATCTCCCATGAAAAGAGAAGAAGAGTAAAATGATTGTTGTTTGATGTTGTTTGATGAAAAAAACCCAAATCGTATTCTTCAGGAAAGCAAGAGTGTTTTCCTCACAGCAAGGGAGGCAGCAGGTTGCCTGGCCTATGAGGGAATCCCCTATATATGATAGGTGTGATTGGTACTGAAAAAAAGGCCTCCTGCTCTCCACCCTTTCACTGCTTAAAAAAGACAGATCTGAATGAATGTTTGCTGTGTTCACTGCTGGCCGTGGTGTTAAACACGTAATACACAAAGCTACAGCATCTTAAAAAGTACAGGGAGTTAAGAGCATCTCTGCAAAGGTTGCAGTAAGTTCAAAATAGTGCAGAGGTGACCTGCAAACCACCTTTGTATAGAAGTCTTTGGTCTCTTTGGCATATCAGCTGCATCTCAAGCAGATTTTCCTTGGTAAATAGAAATGCTTCCAAACTATCAAATAACAGTGAACCACGCAACTTTGCATGCAGATATTTCTCCTTCATAAAAGTAATGTTCGTACATAGCTGTTTTTTGTTTCATGTTTACATGGCTTTGTTTTCAGCAAATCATTAAAAAAGTGATGACTTACTGCACCGCTTTTTAAAATCTAGTCACAAACCACAATCGCCTACAGGAAATGGAATGTTTACTTGAGTTTATTATACAAGGGTCTGGATATGAGCTGTGGGATTTTTACACCTCATAGCAACGGTATTACAATTTATTTACATCTTCATGTTGGCAGCTGCACAAACTCTTATGAAATAGGACAATCACACCTTAGGGAACTGTAATTATAGGCAAAGGTATAAATAGTATAAAGAAGTGCACGCATTTGGTACTTAAGTCGAAGAGAATAGAAACTATTCTGGCAAATCTTCAAAAACACAGTCTCTTGTTCATTATGAGGGCATGAACTAATTAAACCAAACCTGTCAGAATCGGCTGCATGAATAAATTCTACTCAGCTCTGGCACAGTCATGCTCAAACCCACAAAGAGTGAAGTTGTTTTAGTGATGTCATAATTTGGACGTTCAGAGTATGATATCACTTTTGACAGAATTAATGCAGAATTAATACCATATGTATAAGCATTAATAGGTATTGAATTGAACACCCAGTGATAAGTCTGTGTCGGTTTCCAAAGTAACAGTCTGTTTTTTTTCTTCATAACGCTTACATTAATGTAGCATCAGAAGGCAAATTTAAAATACATTTCAACACTTTCATAAGAAAGCATTTAAGTTTTACATCTCTGCCTCTATTTCATAAGCTGTTTGCATAAGAAAAGCAATTAAACTTCAGTGCTACATTTTTAATAGTAACAAAATCAGTGTTGTAAGAGAAGAATTTTAAGGCAATTGTAAACTTAGAAGAAATTGTCACCATTTGATAGCTGAAAGGAGAATTCCTCTGAGGATCAGTTGCTCCATTTATAAATCATTTGATCTTTTTATACAATGAATCTTGAAGTTAAAATGTTGTTGCATTTAGCAGCTTGTTAGTTCCTAGTTACTGTCAGTGACCAGGTGTTACTCTTTCCCAAATGCTTTGGCTGACTCACATCTCCTTCCTTTCCCAGCCTTGATATATTAAATTCTTTCACTCTTATCCATGATAGTTCTTATGGTCTTCCTTTTCAGTTTTCCTTCCCCTCAGGATATAATTATGTTTTGAGGATTTACGGCTGAAACAGAGATTCCACCATTGCTTTCAGATTTGAGGGTGAGTTAAAGAGCTAGTGAATAGAGTTTAAGGAGGGATATGGCAAAGTTTGCCGATAGAGCTAGAAATATAAAGTTAAAACAAAAGTTGACCTGGGATTGAGAGAAGATCTCTTGATACTGAGTACTATTGTAATAACTCAGAAAGGAAATTTAACACTGACAAATGTGAAGAGTTGCGTGTGAGGAAACAGCCTCCATTCTACATTCATAGTGGAAGAATTTGAACTAAGTGTTGAAAAGAAGAAGATATATAAGGGTGTGAAAAAACAGCTCCATATTCTGTAGTAATAGGAAGAGTAAACAAAATACGAGGAATTAGTAAGAAAAAGGTAGAGAAGAAAAGAGGAACTCTCCTTTTGTCCATGTGCATCCCTGATGTCTCCTTCTCAGTGATGGTGTAGAAGCAATGCCAAAGACACCGGAAATGACAAGGATGATGAAAAATAAGGAACAGCTTCCAGGTGAAGAATAATTAGATAGACTAGGACGCCTCAGCCTAGAAAAGAGATGACTGAAGGAAATATGCTACAATTATTGCTGACAAAGACTGTGTTGATTGAGAATACCACCAGAGTGCCCTCACAATACAGGAAATAGATATCATATAGTAGTCTCATATGCTAGACTCAAAACAAATAGGGGAGGAATAATTTAAATTCAATATTTTGTGTAATTTAACTGCAGAATTCATTGTCATAGTTTGTGTGTGGTAGAAAACAATGGTACAAATCAGTTTGTAATAATACAAACTGGATTTGGGTCTTACCTAGCAAGCCTATCCTACATGAACAATGCTTCAGGGACAGCAAATGGTCCTGTGTATGGTCTTGCTTTGTGTGTGTCTATATGTTATTGTTCAGGCTCTTCTGACATGTAAATACTCCTGACAATCAAGAGAATTTGAAATTGGTATGCCTCCTATTTTTTAGTGTGCTGAGCACCTCTTCAATGTTCCTGAGAAAGCGCAGGCATCACCAGGAGCAGACAGAAGGACGAATGTAGAGTGAAATGGCCTTTTCGTGATGAGGCAATAAGCAGGTTTATCCTATGCAATGGGTTTGTTCTGTCTAGGCAGTAAGATGGGGATGAATTCAGAGCTGATTTACTGATGGCCAGTCTCTTCTAAGTCATCCTGCACTGCTAGAAATGCAGTATTTACCCTCCTGATTGCATCCAGAATCACAGCCCAAACAAAGTCAAATGATGGACTAAAAGTGTTTATTCTCTCTCTCAGCTGAGTGCTTACTGCCAGTAGTCCGGTTCAGTGCTAATTTGCTTTATAGAAATATTTGTAGTTTTCTATGGTTTTATAATGGGTACAATATGTTCTGGAGAAACATTGTGTTTAGTTTTAAGAAAAGATCATTACAAGTGAAGGTAAAATAGGGACAACATCTAATTTCTTGCTGATGATTAAAAAGCAAACTTAAGTAAAGACTATTTCCAAATTTCCTTGATACACCTCCCAATTTTGTTTGATTCCTTTCCAAGTTCTGTATTTTTAAACAAAGAACAAGTAATGATCTCAAAAGCAAACCAGTGTTCATTGCATTTGCACCTGCCCTGGATTCCTCCCTTTTGTTTTCATACTACCCCTGTGGGTTTCTGATAAATTCATAATACGTTCCGGGCTACCTTTTCATCATATACCCACAAAAGCACTGATCCACATGGGAGGTTTCACAGCATGCATTAAGTATGCAGAATTCCTTTATTGCTTAAGTAAGAAAAGCAGACTATCATTTACAAGGAAATCAGAGCATCAAAGGGGCAAGAAGAAAGGTTTGATTATACAGTAGCTGCACGGTTGTTGCATCTAGTGGAAGGATTTTGCTTTAGTTCAATCACAAAGATTTTAGATGCTGTAATATGCAAGGAAAACCAACAAGGACAGTGAGGAACAAGCACGGTTTTTGTATTTCAGCAGTACCAATCCAAATTCTTACTTCTGGAGTCCATCAGATACTGATTTGCTCTAAAGAATTTAATTCAAACAGTTTTTAAACTATAGTCTGGAGTCCCTGTCTTAATTTATGTACTTTAAAATGGAATGTTAATGGCAAGAGCTGTAGCTCCTTCCATTTCTAATGATACAGATGTGTTTGTTCAAGTATATAATATTCTGAGTGACTTTTTTCCTCATTTCATATTTTTTCCAAGCATAAACATCAATATGACTGCAATTTTCACATTTCTAGTTCTCTCTCTATGGTGGTTTCTACAACAAAACTTTCAGAAGTCCTGGTCTTTTTCTTCTGGGAGTGTTCCTTAGATGGAAAGGTTTTTGTAAAGAGGAATGTTTTACATTTTACTCTTCAGCTAGTAAAATCTGGACTTGTTTTGCCTTGGGGAAAGGAACGGGATGGTCAGAGCTGTATGTGAAAACATTGCTAGTATCAGTATCTGTGGGTGAAACATGGCCTCAGCGTAGAAAAAATTCTGTACTCTTTATTGGGTTAAGAATTTCCCCCATAACCATGAACAGAAAAAAACCAAGAAGATCTCGAGTTAGCCAGGCCGCTGCAATATATTTCACAGAATAAGACCAAGATCTTATAATGTCTCAGTTTCTGGGTTCATCAGCCATGAATCTGTGTGTGAGAGGGAGAGGGGACTTTATTCTTTTTTGGAGACATAGCCCCACTGACTAGCATTGTAATGAAATGTAACTGTATATTTCCCCACAGGGTTGGTAACTGAAAGGCAGTCCAGTCTGGGATTTTTAAACATGATATTCAAATATGACTTTCATATTATATTTGGTATGTCTTCCCATTTGTGGCTGTAAAGTTCAGACTCATTTTCCATTTGGGCTTTACTTAACAAACTCTTCTTGTGTGTTTCTTACTCTGTTTTTAGATTGTTGGAACTAATTCTTCCCTGAATTGCCACTAATATGAACCTGTCAAAAAGGTATTGTTGGACATGAGGGACCTGGCTGAAATGTCTGGTTTTAAATTTGGCTGGTTTAATTTGCATTGAACGTTACGATACGTAAGTGCTCCCCCACCCTCTGCAAATAGACACGCACAGACACACATCTAATCCTACTCATGATATCAAACTACTGAATTTTGTTATTAGATGTGGTGTTGTACACTTTCATATCANGTATATAACAGAAGACCGGCATAGACATCAAGCATCCAGTCCCCTATATGCAAGGTAACCATAAAAATCCCACTCCTGAATTAGTTAAATGTCTTAAAAAGAGAAGTTTTTACTGCAAATACTGTCTGTATAGCAAGGCTGGTCCAGATCCTCCTCTGACACATAGAGTCTCTCTTTTTATTCCCGGCCAAAATGACCTGGCTAATTCTTTTTTCCTTGTGCCAGTATTTAGTTAAAGTAGTTCTTCAGCTGCTTTTGTGTTTACATCTCATGGCCTAGGAATATCAGTTAATCATGGTGCACTGGTGTAGATTGCCTGCTTTAAGGACAGAGGCAGAGGGGTGGCCTATGTTCCTTGTTTAAAAGTGTGTGGCAAGGGAAAAAGATGGGAGGGGTATGTCTTTTCAGATACACTTAGGGAATAGATATGCTGGAAAAAGAGGGGTTTTTTTCTCGTTAAAAAAGCCATCCATCTGTGTTTGGCCAGATCATTGCAAAATGTTTGTGTTTGTCGTGAGACATTCACCCATGGATGAGCACCTGTTACTTTGTTCTCGTGTCTCTGTCGGTTTGCTCTGTTTCTTTCTTTCATGGGTTGTAATTTTTGAATGTTTCTCTCAAATGTTGTTCCAGACTCGTTGATTGTTCATTTGGTTTTTAGTTGAGAGTTGTGTTACCTCATCTGTCTTCTTGATCAGATACAATTTCAGTGTGCATTCTGCACTTAGTGACGCCATAGCAATTGAGAGTGCTCTTTTATACTGATCCCAGAATGATGACAGAGCTTGAATTTGCCTGAGCTGTTATTGAATGTACTGATTTCAGACCACACTGATAAGAAGTAGCTTTTTTGTGCTTAAAATATGTCAAAACACAGCACAATGTTCTGATTTCTTTACTATAAAGTAATTTTTCTGTGATTGGTAACTAACACAAATTTGCCATC